>JAVRXN010000012.1:5339500-5426039 GCA_033556935.1 Timema podura
CAGTATGTACCTATTTACACCCCTTTCTCTATGGCCCAAGTTTTTAATATAATTTAAAGACTGTGCTTATTTCTTCTCTTGTTCAGTCATTATGTCAGGATGATATAATACTCCAAGTGAATGTTTTGTGGGTCATATACTTGTACCAACATCCAAGGCTGTGGAGTCGCTACACCAAGCCTTCGACTTTGACTCCTCTATTTTTATACGGTCTCAAGACACCTTCAGAAATGGCTAAATTATATTAATTAGTAATAAATGAATGACTGCAGTAAAATTCTTATATACAAATTACTTCATGGGAAGCTTCTTTGGCATTGTGTGAGTGAATTTGTTAATTCAAATTATAGATATTGGTCATAAAGAATAAAAAATGTATAAAATTAAAATTATATAATTACCATATATTGCTATGATATTATTTTAGTTTTTATTTTAAAGCCAGAGTTGATTCATTTTTATGGACTCCCGAATCTACGACCCTGCCTAAAGAGGAAAAATTGGTGTAGCAAAATAACAAATTTCCTAACTTTCTTTAGAAATTGGACCAATAGTCATTCTAAGGGTAGGTCTAGTGATTAATTTAAGCTTGAGACACCAATCATTTGTGTATGTCAGCCAACAGATGGCATTGTAACTTATAATGATTATGTGTCGAAGAATAATCTTTCTTATTTTAATTTATTGTAATTGTTAAAAACAATTCAAACCGATTTCTTGGGGGTAGGGTGGTTGGGTTGATCCAACCCCTTCGTCTTCCAGCTAGCACCCCCACCAGCCAAACCCTGCACACGCTTGAATTTATTAAATAATGTAACTACATATTCTAATATTTTATTGAAAAATCTGCAAATTGTTTATTAATAATATTGTGGGAATACTGAACTATATTAGCTTTAAATAGTAACGTGGTAGCCTTATACAATCTTAAACATACAAAGGGTGGTGTCAAGAACATATAGTGAATGCTTAGTGGACCGATAGTGTGGTCCCAAGCACACTATCGCTCCACCTTTTAACCTATGATGACGCAAGCAAACCCACGCTAGAGTACACTTAGCATCACTTAGTCAAGTTCTTGCATACAGCCCTGTGTGTACATTTATTATATAAATTGAAAAATATTCTAAGTTACTTATTGTTTTGAAAATATATAATATATCAGAAATTAGGTTTGATGGGATCCGACACCTTAGCTCAGTCGGTAGCATGTCTGCCTAGTGAGCTAAAGGTCCCATGTTCGATTCCTGGCATGGCCGAAAAAATTATCATTGGTAAGATGTGGTTTTACCCTTCCACAGTGACTAATTAATGGCTGGGGACTGGATGTTGTGATTGTTCTAGTCTTAAGTTAGTTTATAAGGCATATGAAGCTACGACAGGCCTAACAAGCCGGTAGTGGAATATATATGGCATGAATAAAAAAACTGACCCAGGCCACAGGCTGGAAACAGTTATGGATGTAAAAAAAAAAAAAAGTTTGATGGGAATAATACCTTCACAACTGTATAAAAATTATTTAATTTGTGTTGTTACAATATAACATGTCTACTATTTTTTATCATCATCATTATTATCATTATTACATAATTTAAAAGATGGAAAATAGAGTAATAGGACCAGTCTCTTTGACACCCCTTAGATGATATTTCATCAAAACATTCATTATACAACTTAACTATCTAAAAACTATCATACTTAATAAGCCTATGAACAAAAGATAGCTTAAACTTTGTGTCCCAACATCAAATTACTAAAACTTTTTTATAAAATCTTCAGTATTTGTTTGTGCAGGGGCATTCCATGAGAAAGTGAGCCCCAACACATATTTCTTAAGGTGGAAAAAACAAACTAATTTCAATATATTTTATAATTTAAAACCCCAAAGTTATCATTGCCTGGAAAAAAAAACAAAAAAAACTGATAATTATTTTTTAACCATGTACTTGAAGTTTGTGTTTGCACTCCCATGCTTGGAAAATAGTTTTGTAATCAAGGCTGGCAACACTGCAGAAGCATCTTTGTTTACATTTGAGAGAAGATTGTGTGTTGAGCTGATGCCCTCATATTTATACTACAAGTTCCACATATAATTATTTTGATAAGGTAAGCATTTTGATCATTATCTAAAAATGAGAAAAGAGTGATTGAGATGTCCCACCCGTGACAAAAAAACATCTAAAAGTTAGTCTATAGTGAAATTAGTTTGGAGGTTAGATTTGTAACTTTGTAAAAGTGAACAATTTCTTATGTTAAACACGTTTCTCAAATATTTGTCTTATAAAATTGACGAGTCACAAGATTTTAAACATTTTAGTTTGTCCCACCCGTGACACCCAATGTCACGGGTGGGACAAAAGTTATGTTTGGCTCCAATTTCATGGTTATTTGCTGGTTATAGACATGTGACTACACAATGGGATAAACTTCCTTTATGATATTTATTTATTTTCTTTAAATTAACCAATGAAATTAATTGTCTTAAACTTTTTTTTAAAGTAGGCCTATATTTGAGGTATAGGCCTAACTAAACAGATATTTTTTTCACAAAGTAAAATTGGCTAATGCCCTACTAAACTAACCTTTATTGTTGCAAGGTGCTGGAACAGTATTTTATATGCAGAATTTCCTTTCTTGATTTTTTTTTTTAGAAAAATGGGAAAGACTACTTCAGTTGAGCGTATGCGGAAACTTGGGAAGAAGCTGAAAGAAGCCAAGCCTAATGAGTACAAAATCCATCTAGAAAAAGAACGCCAGAGGGACAGGAAGAGACGGGAGAACATGAAGCGAAAAGAGACTACATCAACAAGGCTCATGGCTGCAAGAAGATTGAAAGAAACGGAACGAAAAAGAAAGTACAGACAGAAAAAGAAAGAAAATTCAAAAACTGCATATGCTGATGCAATGGAATTAGGACCACTCCTAGGGTTCTATTCTTGTGTTCAGTCCCTTGGGAAAGCAGTAGGTCGAGTTAAAAAAGTGCTTCCTTGCAGCCCCAGGAAAAAGACTGCTATCATTAAAAAACTAGTGTACGAGAATTTTAACAAATTCCATGCTAAAACTATTCTTCCCAATGATATGGAGAAAAAAGAAGTTAAGCATGCATTATCTGAAGAAACAATAGAAAAAGTGGAGACTTTTTATCAACGTGATGATATTAGTTGCCAGTCTCCAGGCATAAAAGATACCAAAACTATCAAAAACCCCAAAACAGGAGAGAGGGTATTGTATCAGAAGCGCTACATGAACCTGACTGTTAAGGAGGCGTATTCCTTATTTGTGTTAGAAAACCCTGACATTAAAGTGAAAATAGCTAAGTTTTATGACCTTCGCCCCACTTATGTTCTCTTGACTAGTGAGATGCCACACAATGTGTGTGTTTGCAAATATCACAGTAATTTTAATTATATTGTTGAAGCCCTGAACAAGAAAGTTCAATACTTTCCAAATTCTGGTGCTAAACTACTTGAATTAATTTGTTGTGACATAAAAAATGAAAAATGCATGCTCGGGAACTGTAGTAGATGTACCACTGACCTCCTCACTCTAATTGATGAAGATGTATCCTGCAATCTTACTTGGAGTAAATGGACTGAGATTGAAGGACACTCTAAAATAGTTGCAACTGATGGAACACTTGAGGAAGCTGTTCATGAGCTTAAATCCCAGCTGTTTCATTTTAAGACACATGTGTATGTTAAGAGAATCCAATCTCAAACATTCATTGAGGTAAAACAGAACTTGCAGGCAGGTGAGGTTGTGTTGCAAATTGACTTTCAGAAAACTATTCAGCCATCACACAGGATGAAATTCAGTCAGCACACTGGAGTCATAAGCAGATCACAGTCTTTACTGCTTGCGCTTGGCTCCCAGGCAGTGAAATTCGTTCTTTTGCAATTGTAACAGATGTTTTGAGCCATGATAAGTATGCTGTCTTTGCCTGTCTTAAGAGAATCATCAGCGAGTTGAAGCAGGAATTAAATGATCTAGGGGAAATAAAGATATTCTCTGATGGGGCAGCATCCCAATTTAAAAATCGGTTCACACTAACAAATCTTTGTTTTATGCCAGATGACTTCAATGTAGAGAGAGAGTGGTACTTTTTAGCCACCTCTCACGGTAAGGGAGCTGTTGATGGAATTGTTGCAGTTGTGAAAAGGGCTGTGTGGAGCAGAGTGAAACAACGCAAGGTTCAAATTGATAATGCTAAAGATTTTGTAGAAGCGGCTTGCTCTTCAGTAGAAAATGTCAAAATAATACACCTTCTACCGGAAGAAGTCGAAATAAATAAAGAGATGCTGGATGAAAGATGGAGGTTTGTAATTGGTATTGACAAGCTACAGTCACTACACTTTTTGAAGGGCTACAATAAGGAAAGTTTGATTGTAGGGCGCACTTTCCGGTCAGAGCTTTCCAAGTTTAGAGTTTTCAAGCTTGACTTCTCGGCTATCTACCCGGAGAGCGATTCTGGCAGTGCAGCTTGTGAAACATCTCCATTGGATTCATCCAAAGGCATGGTTCCAATAAAGGCTCCTACAGTTGCGGACATAACGGCAGGTTCTTTTTGCTAGTCGAATTCACAACCTCCAAAAGCAAGAAAACTGACATTTCAATTAAGTACAGATATGCTGGTATTGCTCAGACCTCTATAGAAGATGATGGGGAGGTAAAAGTAATGTTTTTGAGGAATATTGGGGACAGTGGCAACCAATTTAAAACCAATGAAAAGGACATTTCGTTTGTGACTTTTGACCTGATTCTTGGAATATTACCAACACCAGAGATAAAAAATGTCAGAAACAGCATTTTCTATAAATTCCCTGGTGAAGTAGATGTGTATGAACAGTGAAATCTAATTCATTTACTTTAAGTGTGTTTAGTAAGACACAGGGAGAAAATAATTTGGAAAAAACTTTTGAACTGGTCCAAGTGATTATCACTCATATCTATAAGTTACATAATGTGTTTCAGAATGTTTTTAATATGTGTTTGTAATGAATGCTATTCTTTTAAATACATTAGAAAGGTGTCTTGGTCTATAAATGTGCAGTGTGTCCCACCCGTGACACACCCTTGTCCCACCCGTGACGCAGTAAATATTAATATATACAAAATAATTATAATTTTTTTACTTGATTTTTAATTGCAATGTGCAAGTCAAACATTAATTATTTCAGAATTAATGACATTATATATTTTTTGTTTATTAATTCACAGAGTTTTCTTCAAACCATCTGCTGTGTTACAAGGCATGTCTTTTTTTCGTCCCACCCGTGACAATAGTTATAAAGCTAATTAATTTTACACCTGAACTGTGAAATATAATTTTCTCATAGCCAGGTGGTGCAGCTATAAGTAAACTATTGCTATCATACCATAATGACAAAATAAAGTTTATATTATATGAGATATTTACTGTCAAAATAAGAGAAGTGTAGTGCTAGTGTCCCACCCGTGACGATGGAATGCCCCTGCACCAGTTATTAACATTTCAACATTTCAGGTGTGTTGTTGTTATTGACATTTGCAACTTACTAGTCTAAAACCATGGCAAAAAAACATTTACTTTGACAAAACATATTTAGAACCTAATTAATAAAATACTGTGTCCCAGGAGGAAAGGTAAATAATCTGGAAGATTGTTAATTCTTTGAAAAAAAAGTTTAAGTGAACATGTGTCCTATTTTGAGGGGTTTCTAAGAATGTAAGATATTTATAATTTGGCATACAATATTGTCCTTCTCTCCCACCATAATCCATCACCGTCTGAAGTATGTGCATTGATGTGACGCCCCATGTGCTGTTGTGACTGTTGATATAAGTGCCGTGCTACTACTGTTGAAGAATACCGTTGACAGTTACTATGATCCAGAACGCTATACATAGAAAACAGTCGACAGTATTCAATAGCAGCAGTGGCATTACCATCGCAGTCGTCAAAAGCAAACAGCACCTCTGCATATTAAACATTTATGAGAAAATGTGCAACATTTAAAAAAACACTTTTACAGTTTCACTATCAACAGCCACAGCAGCCGCAGAATAGAGTGTGGAAAACCATTTTGGAAAAACCACCCTTAGTACACCCAACCAAGTTTCGAACCTCGAGCTTCAAGTCATCGGCAGTCTAGTCAACTGAGAGTAGCGCCTTAGACCACGTAGCCACCGAAGCAGGTAGTAATATTTTATTTTGAAAAAAAATAATATGATGGATGAGAACCATTAGTGGTTTGATAAATCGATTTACAGTCTTCGGGCTTTTAATATAGTTAACAGGGGATTATTATCATATTTACAAGTAATTAAATAGAACAAGAATAATATGTGCATTTGTGTACTGAATTAAATGTTGGTTTAAGAATAAGTTTTGATTATTTAAACAGAAGGCCTATTAATAGCTGTAAGATTTTAAGTGCCATTAAATATGTATATGAGATCAACGGGTATAACTATAACCCTTATAAATGACTAAGATAAAATGAATTAGACAACAATGTTGGAGGAAACAATACAAAAATTTAGTGAAAAGTACAGTAAATATAATGTGTGAAAAAAGAGTAATTACTTTATGTAACTAATAGCTTACTAATATAGTTTGGGGATAGTAAGATACTGTATTAAACATTACATAACAAGAATAATAAAATAAACCTCAATTATCACAGCTCAGAGTTCAAGCAGAAAGCTCTCAACACAATAATAAATTTTTTTAACTGTCACTAATAATAGTAACAACAATATAAATAATACTAATAATGATTATAATAATAATGGTATATAAATCAATTAGAAATCTAATAGAAAAACAACAAACTATAGGCCTATTTAGGTGCTTTGAAATAATGCCTTTTAATTATTTTGTTTTGTATTCATGCCATGGAGTTTTTAAGATATATTAATGAAAGGGAGGCATTATATTTAACTCTATTAATTTATTACATGCTCCTTCTGCAAACTCGCGTAATTGGAGAGATATAAGCTATGAGTAATTGGTGACGTTAAAATAATAGGCTACATTTTCGAATAAATTATTTCCAAAATAATTTATAAAAAGTATATAGCTTTATTGAAACATGATTTGGATTCAATAATCCAAAGTTCAAAATGTTTGTAATGATTGTCATAACTTACATGGTAAACTACCGGTACTTCTTTTGGAATCGAAGTGGATATAGGTCTGGCTTCCTGAAAAATTACGATTCCAACAAATTAAGTAATAATAAGATCATGCCAGATGTTAGTTTTACTTTTTAAAGGTTTCACCATTTAAAGATAGGAACAAACGGATTATCACATGTATACTTACAATGCAAAAATAGCAAATATAAAGTACCGGTAGAACCTATTTGTAATAGTAACTAGACCTGACCTGTCAAACAAAATTACTTTTAGTGACTTTCGATCGAGGAAAATCCCAAGATAAAAAAAAAACGAGGTTGAGCAAAGGTTTGACAGATCGTTCAAGTGCACTGCAGTCGAAGATTTTTTGCCATGGCTATTGGGGCAGAGATATTTTATTTAACTCATTATGAGAACTATGAAATTCTAAATTGTGTTTTACAAATATTATATCAAATCCATTGATCTCTATAATATAACTGGATGGACATATGTGGCTGAAATTTTCGAGCTGTCGTCTGCATACCATTAGGTAAGAGAGAAAGAAACTTTCGGGTATCTTTCTCTTTTTTACCCATACAAGGCAATGTGGCATTTTGACATAGTTCATTAATTTGATTGAATATATGAGATAAAACAATGTGTGAGTGGTTAAATAAAATAAATATGTTTGTTAGAGCTTTGAAGAGCATGTAAAAGTTCAAAACTGGTTAGTTTTTTCCTTAAATAAGTTGATGTAGCCTAATATGTACGATGATTTTTGAAGGAAACTTACTTGTAAGCCTTTATCTCGTACCAGAGTCCTATCCTATAGTTGTGTTTAGTTAGGATAAAAGAACTTCCAGAAAGAAATTTCTACTTATGTTCTAAATTGCCGTTCATCCTACCAAAATATTATATATATGATAGTATTCTGATACGAAATAAAGCCTTACAGATTGGGATTATTACTAAAATCTGGGTTTAGTAGACATTGTACCTCCTACAAGCCAATAACCTAAATTATTATTTGAACGTAAGGCTTCTACACAAAGTGTGCCATTCAAACAAATATAATACAGTTTTTAGCTAACTTTTTTCATCATAGTTATCAAAATTTCAACATAATATGGTTTTTGAAAGATATGAGCCAACTTAAAAAAAAACAGGTATTATTATAATAATACTTTCCACAAGCCTATAACCTAAGTGATAGTTTGAATGCATGGCAACTATTCAAAGTTTGTCATTCAAACAGATTTAATCAAGTTTTAAGATACCTTGTTCATTATATTTATCGAACTTTCAATATAATATGGTTTCTGAAACTAATATACAAGCTAATAATCAACTTTAAATATAAGTGTAGTCGTGGCAGACTGTAAACAACATTGATGATAACTACATTAAAATTGAAATATCTCAGGTTTTATTCGTATCTGTACAGTATTACCTGTAAAACTGGATTGTATATCCTTTAATGTAAATGTTTCTTCAGGAAAGTGTGGTATAATACTTCACTATTTTCAAACAATAACACTTTTATTCATCAGATACATGTTTTCACATAAGAATATTTAAAGAAACCTTTAAATCTGCCCCCCCCCCTCAGTGTAGCAGACGATACACTTAAGCGTCACGCCTTTGTCCTTGGAATGTGCATGTGTATGTCCATCCAGTTATATTATAGAGATCAATGATCAAATCAGATATTATGATGAAAACTATTTGTGTTGACTACAATACATTGATCTCTATACTATTACTGGATGGACATCTGTGGCTGAAATTTTCGAGCTGTCGTCTGCATACCATTGGGTAAGAGAGAAAGAAACTTTCGGGTATCTCCTTCTCTCTTTCACCCATATAAGGCAATGTGGCATTTTAACATCGTTCATTAATTTGATTGATTATATGAGATACATCAATGTGAGAGTGGTTAAATTAAATAAATAGGTTAGTTAAAGCTTTGAAGAGCATATAAAAGTTCAAAACAGGTTAGTTTTTTCTTTAAATAAGTTGATGTAGCCTAATATGTACGATGATTTTTGAAGGAAGCTTACTTTTAAGGCTTTATCTCGTACCAGAATCCTATCCTATATTTGTGTCTAGTTAGGATAAAAGACCTTCCAGAAGGAAATTTCTACTTCTGTTCTAAATTGCCGTTCATCCTACCAAAATATTATATATATGATAGTATTCTGGTACGAAATAAAGCCTTACAGATTGGAATTATTACTAAAATCCGGGTTTATAAGATACTGTACTTTCTACAAGCCAATAACCTAAATTATCATTTGAACGTAAGACTTCTACACAAAGTGTGTCATTCAAACAAATTTAATACAGTTTTTAGCTAACTTGTTTCATTATAGTTATCGAAATGTCAACATAATATGGTTTCTGAAAGATATGAGCCAACTTAAAAAAAAACAGGTATTATTACAATAATACTTTCCACAAGCCTATAACCTAAGTGATAGTTTGAATGCATGGCAACTATTCAAAGTTTGTCATTCAAATAAATGTAATCAATTTTTAAGATACCTTATTCATTATATTTATCAAACTTTCAATAAAATATGGTTTCTGAAACCAATATACACGCTAATAACCAACTTTAAATATAAGTGTTGTCGTGGCAGACTGTAAACAACATTGATGATAACTACATAAAAATTGAAATATCGAAGGTTTTATTCGTATTTGTACAGTATTACCTGTAAAACTGGATTGTATATCCTTTAATGTAAATGTTTCTTCAGGAAAGTATGGTATAATATTTCACTATTTTCAAACAATAACACTTTTATTCATCAGAGACATGTTTTCGCATAAGAACATTTAAAGAAACCGTTAAATCTTTCCCCCCCTCAGTGTAGCAGACGATACACTTGAGCGTCACGCTTTTGTCCTTGGAATGTGCATGTGTATGTCCATCCAGTTACACTATAGAGATCAATGCTACAATAGTAATAAAGCCCGTATCACACGACACTAGCTCGTACTTGAAATCCAGTGTGCTAGCTAGCGCTAGCTAGCACGTCATCATCTAGCGTCGTGTGAATCAGAAAAAGTATACTGGTTCTGCCACTTGGTACTGGCTACCATACTAGTTTTGAGGATAGAACAGGCGCTATTTTCGTACTAGTTCTGACACTAGTCTGTGTAATTCGACCAATCAAAGCGCGCTGAGACTTTGTGAGTTTGTGTGGAGAAATAATAGAAATGGCGCCGACATGGTCGTCGGATGTTATTTTGTTGTTGGCAGAAAATTATTCTAAATATCCTTGTTAAATAATACCAAATTTCCACAATATGACAATATATTAAATATATATTTAATTAAAAACATGTCATCTAAAAATGACAAACTGTGTTCCAGACCCAAATTTAATCTAAATAAACTTGATAGCATGCCAACTTGGGTGGTTGCTTTTTTAGAATATAAAGTGTGCGTAGGCCTAAAAAAAAGAACGTGTGTGTTAAGGATACTGTACTTGGACACCCATAGTCTTAGGTGCCTCTGACCACATCGTAAATAAATGAATACAAATTTGGGGAGATACTAAACGTTAGAGTCACCCTGAATGTATCCTACATAACCTCCGAATGTATCATTTTCAGTATCCCGCGATCATTATTTCGTCTTTCCAGCCAGTTCCGTGTCCATATTCTTTTCCTACGCTCCCTCTCATAATTTTCAATATCATTATTAATAATTAATTCAGCTGCTTCACCCAAAATTAATAGTTGATGTTCCATAAATATTTGCACTAGAACCTAGTACCAAACTAGCAGCGTGTGAATACACTAGTCCCGTTTCTATTGTACTAGCTAGTTTACAGATATCTAGGCGCTAGCTAGCACACTTGATTTCTAGTACAAGCAAGTGTCGTGTGATAGTAGCTTAATATGTAAAGGGATTAGACTAAATCGTAGTATAGTATAATCGTTTTATTCGGGTGTCAATTTGTCTCACTACAGTATTTTCCAAGTTTTAGCTAAACTAAAAAAATTATGTCCTTTTGAAGATTTTAAAAGTATACTTATGTGATTAAAACTGAATAATTACTATTTAAATATAATCAAAGAATTATAATATGTTGATAGCTATAAAAAAAAGTCGTATTAATGGCTGAGAATGAAAGTGATTTGCAGAATGCATTAAATCACTTGAATGTGGTGACAGCCAATATGGATCTTCATATAAATGTTTCCAAAACTAAGGTGATAATTTTTGGTGAGGATGGATCAGAAAATGATTGTCAGCTTAGAATAAATAGAAAACATTTAGAACAAGGGAATGATCTGGGCAGAATATTTGGTAAAAATTGAAGTATGGATGGTGAAATCAACAAATGGGTGAATGCATCTCGGAGATTAGTTGAATGTATGTGAATATTGTGAAGAATGAAGTAGTATTGAAAGAGGCAAATATGTCAGTATATAATAGTGTTAACGCCAGCATTGTTGTCTGGAAATGAAGCTTATGTTTGCCAGGAGAAACACAAGAATTAGGTCAAGGCCATAGACGGGGGGTGGGGGTTCAACCCCCTCCCTGAAATTGTATGAATAGAATATATATGGCTTTATTTATGGTTCAAACAATATCAAAATTAAGATTTAATTACAAATTTGGGGGTTGTGTTACCATAAAAAGCACTTCAGAGAGCTTCTAAAGGTGTTTAATATTTATAATTTTTCCTAATCTGTTTAATATATGGAATTTTTCTTAGCCTCTGGCAGTTAGGGGGCTATGTTGCCATAAAAAACACTTCATATAGCTATAGAACTGTTTATTATTTAGAATTTTTTCTAGCTTCCGGCAATTGGGGGATGTGCCCACCAAACACACCCTGAAACTATTAGCTGGCTATGGCCTTGAGCAAGGTGAATGCAGTTGGAATGAGATAATATCTAAAAAATATATGTGGAAAAATTAATATGGATAGAGTTGGTAATGAATGGCTGCTGAAGGAGTATGGTTTGAGAGGGAATACAATAGGTAAATGTGAAAGAGGCATCTTACGTTGGTTTGGGCACGTCTAGAGGATAAGTGTGGATCGAGTGACGAAGCAAATATAAGATGAAAGAATGTGTTAATCAAAAAGAAGGGGTAGGCCATAGGAGCAGTGATCTCTATATTATACTGGATGGACATAACCCCCCCCCCCCCCCCCCTTTTGCTAAGGACCAAAACATGATGTTAAAATTTGTCATCTGCTTGATTCTAAGGGGAGATATCTAACGATTTATTTCAATGTCCTTGTGTGAAAACATAACTTTGGTGCATAAAATTGTTATTGTTTGATAAAATAACACTTGGGTGAACAAACATTTGTGTTAAAGAATATACATTTCAGTTTCACAGGTAATATTGTACAAATAAGAATAAAATCTTTGACATTTAAAAATATGTAATTATCACTCATGTTGTTTACATTATGCTAAGACTACAATACCGGTACATTTAAAGTTGGCTATTAGCTTGTATTTTGGCTTCAAAATAAGATAAATGAACCAAATTATAATGAAATTTCGATAGTGGTAAAATAAGTTTTCGTATTCTAAGCATAATTGGTAGCCCTGAAGCTAAGCGTCTCAATTTGTTTGTGTGTGTTTGATGCATGCAAAGTGTATACATCCTAAATAAATTCAAATTTTCTTTGTGAAATTACCCTCGTGTATGTTTGATTAAATGTAATACTGTACCTAGAGCATCTAATACATACCTTTCATAATAACTAGCGGCCCTGTCCTATTATATAGTAGTCTTTTGGTGCGATAAACGGCCTTCTAGAACAGAAGTAGGAAGTCTCTTCTGGAAGGTCTCTTATCATACCAAAATAATACTTAACTATTATAATACTAAAATTATACAGAAGGATTAGGGTACGAATAAGGTCCTTTCAAAATCATTGTAGGTATTAGCCCTACCTTCTTACTATATGGTACTAGGAACTCGAAAGTTAATTGCCGCACTTACAAAAGTACGCCACCCATCCCTTACTTGAGCTAGTTCTATACAGTCCATCTCATTACCCTATCTCTTTCAGGTTAATTCTAATGTTATCCATCTGCGTCTAGGTCTTCCCAATGGTCTGTTTCCATTGGATTTTCAAATCAGTACCCTTAACAAGGTTCTAGAATCTCCCATTCACGCTGCATAACACGCCCAACGTAATAAACGAGACTTTATTATCCTCACAATGTCTTGTGATGAGTACAGGGTATGTAACTCATCTATGTAACCTCCTACACTCCCCAGTAGCCTCGTCCCTTTTTGGACCAAATATCTTCCTAGGCATCTTGTTTTCGAACCTCCTCAATTTGTTTTTGTCATGTAAGGTGTAATGTTCTACTCCCATTTTGGCTACTTTAATACTAGTCTAGTCACAGAACATAATATATCTCAGTGTCGGCAACTATAGTTATACCCTACATTAATCTCCACCTTACTCAACACATAACAAATAATCATAACCACTATGAATATAATAGTTCCATTCATCACATTTTAAATGTGTATGTCCACTATGAATGTAATAGTTCCATTCATCACACTTTAAATGTTTCTGTCCAATATGAACCCAAACACTTAACTTTTAATACGTGTATTATTTATGACCACTATGTCTATTACAGCTAAATGTGTCACACATGTAAGGTTTGTCTGCTATGAGTTTAAATGATATAGGAACCACTTTAAAAGTTAAACTTGACGCATTTGGATTTAAACATTCGCTAAAATTTCTGCCTGCAACTTCATATTCTTGAAGCCATAAGGGTTTTCGGCGTACTCTCGTAGGTCGCCTTGGGGCTATGTTATTCACAGCCGTTCTTGCGTACTTGCAGCTTCAGTAGAATCTTTTTCTTCTGGCCTAATTTGATCTGCTGATGGCTCTGGACTTAAGTATGTTCGAGTAAGAGCGACATTCCTATTGTAAGTTTGTCCTTGGGGAGATTTAATTGCCATGGCGTTTCCCTTTTTGGATAGTACCTCAAATGGTATTGGGCTGCATGGGGTATCTAGTTTATTCTGCTTGTCCTGTTTAACGAAAGCTATATCACCGGATGTTATTCTGATGGCCTGGCTTTTCTTATTCTAGCTCCATAATCCTTCCCCCTCATTTTGTTCTCTAAATTCCTCTGTGTTTGTTGGTTTCGACAGTTCAACTCTTGGAATATTGGCTCTGATTTCTCGGTTGAACATCATTGAAGTTGGTGTGACCCTTGTAACAGAGTGGGGGGCAGTTCGGTAGGCAAACAAAATATATGACCTTAACTATTCTTTAAGATTCTTTCCTGTAGCATCGGCTATCCTTAGTTGTTTCATGATGGATCGGTTTTGTCTTTCAACTTCAACATTGGCCTGGGCTCACGTTGTTGTAGCAAGTCTGAGTTCTATGTTATTTTCTGCACAAAGTTCCCGCATTTCCTTACTTATGATTTGCCTTGCATTGTCTGTCGTTATAGATTCAGGTAAACCAAACCGGCAAGATATTTCCTTTAAAAATATCTATCGTTTTTTCTTGCGTAATCTTTTTCATAAATACAGCTTCATAATATCTGCAGTAGTACCGTAATCAATCACTACAAATACATATTGTTCATTCTCCAATGGACCAAGAATATCGAAGGCAATATATTATCACGGTCCTTCTGGTATCTTTTTCGAGACATATGGTTTTCCCTCCACCCTGTTCCAACCAACTGGCATCAATGACAATGTTTGCAGAATGTATCCGCCTGTCTGTCCATGTTCTTCCACCATACTTTTGTACGCAGTCTTTGCTTCATTTATAGGGGAAATGTGCCTAAAATGACATACCATTTTTAAGTTTTGAAATTTCTTCTAGAATATTCTTTTGAAATTAATTGTTTCTAACTTTTTATAAACTATGATATATAATCTTTCAAATGAACACCAAAAAACATCACGAATACATTTATTTATTAGTTAAAAAATTAAAATACAAAATATAGCACTGTGCTATTTTATACATACTGTATGGGTAAAATGGCATACATTTAATCTTACACAGAAAAAACATTAAACATACAAATTAAACCTTCTATTATGACTTTTGTTGTTTTATATGTAGTTATCATGGCTTGCAAATATCACACACAAAATGTTTTTCCCTCTTAGCAAGGCCAGCCAATTCACGTTCTGATTCTTGGTCAAATGTGGACTTGAATCAACCCAAACCCTTGCTAACACCTTGAATGTGCTAGTTTTTATTAATGGCCCGCCTTCTTAAAGTTGTTTGTGGTACTCCAAACAGTTTAGATACCCGAATTAGATGCCCGAATTCAACCCATTTCCCCATTATTTACCACATCATTAGCTCGTTGCATTGCTTGCTCTTCCCATGACTGCCTTTTTGTCTTTCTGACGTAAGTCACAACCATCTTCGCACAAAATATTTGAATTTAATATTAAAAATAATTTAAGTAATTATTTCAAATATTAAAAATATAATTTGGTGAACAAATTAGAGTAAGAAAGATTTATTTTAGAAGGATAATGATTGATTTAAATAACTAAGACGCTACCTAGGGTAAAATGACACACTATGCCATTTTATCCTTACCAGTGGTATGCCATTTTACCAAACATTGCTAACTATGAAATAATAAAATATTGTACCAAGAATATTAAATAATTTATGGTCGATTTTACGCCATAAATACTGCATATTACACTTGAAGTAACACTCATTATATTTACAGTAAAATTACTTACCCTTCAATCAGTGGCGTATGCAGGATTCGAGTTTGGGGGAGGGGCTCAATATCTGAAAGCCTATTTTTGAAAATATGTAAGGAATCTGTATTTCTCAATTCTTAGCAATAATCATAGTTTTAGATTATTCATAATAATTATTAACCACTAACCAGTGATGTAGCTTGTAAGAGGAATACTTAATACTTTATTGACATTTAGTTTGGTCATTACGTTAGGTAGTATAAGGATAAAATAAAATATGGAAGCTTACACAATTTAGAATTAAGTTATGTTTAATCATTCTTAACACATGGTAACAATATACGATTTTTATAGCTATTCTTTAACTTTATAATTATAAATAGTTAAATAGTATTTAGCATAGTAGTAATTTTAAATAAAACTAATGCAAATGAAATAAATAGTGTTTAAATATTAATGATATTATCAACAGTGGCATAAAAAATCTTGGGAAACCATTGTGTCAAAAAAATAAAAATAAACCAAATAAGGTGAACAAAAACTATTAGCACAAGCCACAAAGTCACAAACCCTTAAGTGAAAGAGCATCTTCTATTGCTTTGAATGTAGTGATTGATAATTTTTGAGATATTCACTTTTATGTCTCTATGTACAGTCATTAAAGATAAAGAAATTAGCCGGTCTTCACCTGTGCTGTTGCGCTGGTAATTCTTCAGTCCCTTCAAAGTCGAGAATGACCTTTCAACGGAAGATGGGGTCACTGGTATTATTGTCAAAATTGTTAATAGAATTGTCAGATTGGGAAACATTTCTCGATCTAAAAATTTTAAAGTGTCAACAGAATTCTTTGGCTTTGGAGAGTCTGTAGCTTTCCAGTGTGATGCCCAAAGGCTCCATTTCGCTTCCAATATATCTCTGCTGGTGTGCTGCATATCATCCTTGTAAAACTCCAAAGCCGGTAACAAGTCGCTAAACTTTTTGTTGACAGCGTTTACTGAGATTAAGCAGTCAAGTCCTCTTAATAGATCCCTATGGTTTGAAAATCTCCCTTTCAATGAAGCTAATATCTCGTCCAAATAAGGATAGAACACAATCCGTCGGTAGTATTCTTCTGGGGTTTCGGCTTCAACATTTGCTTTGTACCTCTGAGTGCCTACTGTTTTGGTCCTTTTATAGGAACTTCTAATTTATGAGATATGTCTTTAGCTTTTGTAAACAGTTTTTTAAATTCTTCTTTTTCACTTTTCCTCACGTCGGCAAAAACCTTTTCTATCATACTAATTTTAACCAAAGCTGAACTTATATCTACAAATTCTTTTTGTAGATATTTTGATGTTATGTATCTCATGGATAGCATTTTTGACATAACAGTAAGAGTGATGATAAATTCAAACTTACATAAACATGTGGGAAGAGAAGTAGCTTTGCCATTTGCCTCTGCTTCGTTGCTTATAATAGTTTCCAATGCTTCAATGATACAATCGAAACATTCATGGAATACTGAAACAGCATCGTGTCTCTCCACCCATCTTGTTTCGCAGTATTTGTGGAGGGCAGTATTGCCCTTTTCTGCTGCCACTAAAATATCTTTCAAAGCTTTGGCACGCTTTGCTGAAGCTCTAAAAAACTGCTGACTTCTGATATTGTAGAGAAACAATTGCGAATGCAAGGTGTTTTGGCAGCGTCACTTAAACACAGATTTAGACAATGAAATGAGCGGTGAGTATATATTGCTTTAGGGAAATCACGTTTTATGATTGCTAATTAAAAAAAAAGCTACTCGCTGAGTTTTCGTCTTAAGATTCGGGGGGGGGGGGGGGGGCCGGGAGGGCCCTCCCTGGATACGCCCCTGCCTTCAATGTATTTGTTAACAATGAAAGATAACAAAACATATATTTTACTAAGCAACTTTTCAATTTTTCTTTAATAACTTCAGAAACACCTTCTGCACAGGTCAGCCATTTATAGAGTATCAATGATTCCAACTAAGGAATAACTCACTACCCTCAATTTGAAAAAAAAATAGCAGTACTTGCGAGAAAATGCACCTATGCCATTTTATCTGAGTATGCCATTTTAGGCACTTTTCCCCTACAATATCTGGGTGTCCTTCGTGAGCCAGGTTTAGTACACGATCCCTTAAGGTAGGTGGTATTAATATCCATGTACTCCTTAATATTACGCTATCAATAACGCACAGTTCAGTCTTGATTAGTTCGTAGAATTTATACTTTATGTTCCACCTATTCGAAAGTATGCAAGTTGACAACGCCTTAACATCAGGGTCTTTTATCGATTCTTCTTGTATTTCCTCAAGACTGATAGCCCGTGGAGTTGCTTGCTCAAGGACCCATCTAACATGAGAGTCCCCTTGGTCAAATGAAATGTTTTGTTTCTTGTTACTTGGTAATCTCGATAGCGGGCCCGCAATGTTGATCTTCCCTGATTGATATTGTATTGAATTATTGTAGCCTTGCAGCCTCATCACACACCTCTCGATTCTTGGACATGGCTTAGACCGAGGCGAGAAAGAAATTCCAGAGGTTTGTGATCGGTGATTAATTCCACCTCCCCCCCATATATGTAATAATGAAATCGCTCAAATGCCTATACAAGCCCCAATGCCTCCTTATCAATTTGGCTGTATTCTCTCTCGACGCAGTTGATGGAACGGCTGGCAAATTATATTATTCTGGGAGTTCCTCCTTGATGTTGGAGAAGAATGGCCCCAGGTTCATAAGGGATGGCATCAGAAATAATGGTGGTTTTACATCCTGGTTGGAAGAACCCTAGTGTTTTTTAGTTTTGTTAACTATAATTTCAAATTTCTGAATGCCCTATCTTGATCTGCCACCCATTAAACTTCTTGTCTTTCTATAGCAATTATCTTAGAATCAAATAGCCGACGCTATTGGCTATGCTTTTTAGTGAGGAATTCTCAATCGAGATATAATATTCTGAAAATTGAAAAATGACATCTGGACACGGAAATTGAACTCGGGATCTTGGCTTATTACGCCAATGCTCTAACCACTGAGCTATCCAGGAATCGTGCTATGCCCAGGGTCATTCTTCACTCATATTTTAAGGCAGAGTCTATGATTGACGTGCGGAAATCGAGACGATTCATGGATAGCAAAGTGGTTAGAGCATTGGCGTACTAAGCCAAAGGTCCCGGGTTAGATTCCCGCGTGCAGATGTCATTTTTAAATTTTCAGAATCATCTTAGAGGTTCACACTTGCTAGTAAAATTTAGAATAAACTTAGCGCAATATCCTACTAGGCCTAGGAAACTTCTAAGTTCTTCCCTGGTTATGGCACTCTACATGTCTAGATTGATTCAATCTTGCTTGTTTTGTACGCCCCTTTTAAATACTTTATGAACTATAAAATCAACTTCTGGTTAAGCCCATACACATTTTTCTTTATTAAACGAAACTCCATTTACTTCTAATACTGACAACAAATAGTCATGCTCTTTTTTGTTTTTTCCGTGTACTATTAAGTTATCAATATACACCTCAACTCTTTCATAGGATTCAAGCGTTTGTTTTATTGTTTTCTGGAACACTTCTGGTGCACAATTTAGGCCAAAAACTAGTCTCTTGTATCTGTATGGTCCGAGAGGCGTAGTAAAAGTAGTTATGTATATCGATGATTCATCCAACTCAATTTTGTGAAAGGTGGATTTTCAGTCCAGCTTTGAAAACACAGTACTACCGCATAGACTAGACGCTATTTCTGTGATTGTAGATATTGAGTGTAACTCCCTCTGGACCACCTGGTTAGCAGCCCTTATATCAATACAAGTCTCACTTCCCCATTGGGTTTTATTCTGCACACAATTGGTGATACCCACTTCGATGGTTCAATGACTTTTTCTATAATATCCATTTTCACATATTTTTGTAATTTATCTTTGCTCATCGAAGTTAAATGCCTTTGTGTTCTTCTTGATCCACACGCTGCTGTAATGACACTCTCATCTATTCCTAGATTAAGTTTGTGTCCATTAATTTTACCGACAGTTTCTTTTAGCACCGATAGATATTTCTTTTCCACCATTTCCATTGCATCACTTTCAATAATGGCATTCAATGGGTACTCTAACTTCAGTACCCCCAACTTTCTGGCATCTTTTTTCTCTAGTATTGGTGTTCCTTCACGTCCTACAATGTAAAAACAACTTTCCTGTAATTGTTTTGTGCCGGAAATTAGCTCACACAATTATCTCAACCTCCAACAAAGTAAATACCGACTCTGCAAGAATAGTGGATGATATTGGACTTACCATGGCCCAGCCGATGCGGTGGTTGTTTTGTGTGATCGTCGTTGATGGGCCACATTTAACTCTACTGGAATGGTAGCTCCCGGAAAAATATTGAAATAAATTATTTCTTGTTTGGTTCTCTCATCACCTGCTCTTCACGCATGCGCCGATACCAGCTTCAGGCATTCACCTCTCCGAGCGCTATAGTTTCAAGACGTTATTGGTCGACCCCCCTTTTTCTTCCTATCCTAGTCAGGTGTCAATCGGGAAGCCTATTTAACATTATGTATCGCCTAAAATAGAGACATAATTATATTAATTTCTCAGCAGTACATATTAAAAGCTTTGTGTTTCTCCGTTTAAACTACTAGCAACAACAGTCATCATCTGCCCAGGACGCAATGGCGTCGGACTTAGCCGTGGCCAGGATCAGCGCCAGGTTGCATCCCGCCACTTGGAGGAAATTCAGCCTGTGAACTACGCGGTCTGTCTACTCGGCTTAGAGAGATGGTCGGTTAATTATCGCACAAGTATTACAATCCCTCTAGGGATTACATTCTGACTATGATTAATTTACCCTAGCCAAGAAGTAGGCTTTACTTTGCTATGTAGTAATCCGTCGCGTAACGACTCACCTACGTATATATTTTGTTTAGATTGTTATTGATATTTAATAGTTATTTATGTCTAAGTATATCTATAGCATAACTCCGAGCCATTTGGTTCCCTTCAAACAAAACTTGTTTGTTATGGTGGTGTACACGTTGTAGGTCTAGTTAGACCTGTTTGGCTTCGTGCCGCTTCATGAGTCGGCTAGTGCTATTAGGATGAACAGTTGACTGTATATTGTGTAGACACAGTTAACTAACTTAGGATACCCTCTAATGACTTAGCCATTACTTAATAGTCGCTTAGCGACTCCTTGTTGCTTGTTTTGTTGTGTACTAAGCCTAGCCCCTCTAAAGATGTATTTTTGCTAAAATGAGACTCTCAGTCTCCCTTTTAACTGGGGGAACGTCAGCACCAGGAAATTAGGAGGTCATGGCCTAATTAGGCCTTTGTCCGAGTCAATTGCCTCCTATTCTCTTTGTTTATGAACATTCCCTATTTTACCTCTTTGTTAGGTGTGTCCAAGATTGGCTTCTCAAGGCACTTGTAAATGTCTATATTTAAAACCACTTAGACTGGTTCCTTAAGATACTTAGAAAGAATGCGACCGAGTTCTAATGTAAACATTTCTTTCAAGTTTTGATAAAGGGCATTTCAGACAAGTTATGATTTTGTCAGTGCTGTCCTAATTGGGACATATCTCTCCCTAGTGTATGGGATATTGTTTGCTGCCCCTACCAGTGGACTTGACGTTCTCGCAGTATATAGACGAGCTCATAGGGGGCTAGTAACATTATGATGGCAGTCACCTAGTCCCCAGGATATATGTATATATAGGAGGATTAGGGCTATATGAGTTTTCATTCGAATTAATAGGATGGTGAATAGACTTTTTGTAGTTATAAGATAACTTATTGCTGAGTTATAGCTGCCAGTTTAAAACCTTTGAAACTATGCAAGTAACCTTGTTCCCCTTGTTGTAGGTTTTCACTCCTATATGTTGACCACCTAATTTTGTTTAGTAAACTGATTCTAATTTTACCTCATGAAGCTCCATTAATAAATATTAACTTAATAAGGCTATTTGTGAAGAGCCTGATATATTGTTCATCAAAGCTTGCCTTCTTTACTACTTGCTTTATTTATTGTATTATGTTGTATACTCAGAGAATACACGACACTCACTAGTGAGTAACTTCATTTATATGTAACCTATTATCTGTTAAATAAATTATTGTATGCCATGTACTTGTCATTTCAATCATAACACTCCCCTCCTTCCCAAGGGACGTGTGGGTCAGTTTTCCTGCACCTAGTGTCACATTTATAATAAGTCTTCCTAACATAGGTAATGGTTTAGTGGTACCATACGCATGTATTGCTTTATTTGATATTTCACAGCGACCCTTTATTTTCCTCTCTTTAAGCATTTTCCATGTCCCTTTGTCAAGTATGTTGCATGAGGCACCTGAGTATATCATAAGTTTAGTTTGAACTTCTTCAAGTTTAACTGCTATTTTGTCATCTTCACTATTTCGACAATTAATCATGAAAGCATACTATTCTTCAATACTTTCACTGTCTTTTAGGTTATGTATTTTACTCTTCTTTTTCCTTTCCTTACGTTCTCCCTCATACTTGTTCCTGTGTTTAGTTTTACCAAATTTGGCATAATAAACCTTAATATTATATTTTTGGCAAGTCTTGTTTTTAGAAGGGCAGGGGCTCCGGGACAGAGGAGGCTTTTGCCCCCTATGTTGTTATCTTGGGGTGCTGGGACTATCTTAAACCCCCCCCCCCCCAATATTTTCCAAAGTAAATTCAAAATTCATATATAAAACATAAATATGTTACCATCAGTTTAGTAATTTTAAGTAATCAAGACATACCTTTATAATTAATTTAATAGAAAACTGAAATGCCCTAATTTTTCAGTTTATTTATCTCACACGAGGTAAAACTCTTTCACAAAGATATCGTCACTAACACTAGGCCTAGCTTTCATTGCCTTAAATATATACAATACCATAATAGTAAAGTCAAAGGGTAATACTTACTGAACTTTTTGCCACAGATAATAACGAATTGAAAAAAAATTCACAGTTGAATAGTTGTAAGTTTAATTTTAACACGAGGCAGATTTTCAACCACAGTTCAAGTTTTATTTTTGCCATATTTTTATCAACGCTAAAAAAATTAAAAAACTGCACATCAATAAAATTAATACGCTTTCTTGTTCTGGTTTGAATACAATATTTTATTATTTTTAAACCTACGTTAAATATTGATATTATACTATATTTGATTTTAATTGCATGGTTTGTAAGAAAAATACTAAATATTTAATCAACCCTAGTTTAAAGGTCCATTAAGGTGCCTTCCATAATATGAGCCTTGACAGGGTTTGGGACCTACACTTAGCTTACCCTGAAAGGTAGCAGGCTTACCTTGCATGGTTCAACTATAGCATAGCTTATACAACAGAAATATAGAATGGGCATAGCAAGGGGGCAGTTATAGGGTTCAAACCCTCCAGATCTCCCCAAAAATTTCCGAAGTATTTACTCTTGATCGCAAACGAAAGTTCTACTTTAAAAGTCTTACTTTAATTATGCAATCTGATCTTCGGAGATCGTAGTCTATCATCTAAAAGCATCCATTAAAAAAAGTGTCGATGAAAAACTACTTCAAATAGCTTCTAGACCCATTTAAATTGATAGTAAAAAAAGTTGAGAATCCCTCTAAATTGCTTTTTATGAGCATCAAAATTACTGGAGAAGGACCACTATATATTATTTCTAGAGAATTTAATTTATGAAAAAATCTGATCTAGTGATACTTAAAATAGCTTTTAGAGGCATCCAATTTTCAAAAATATGCTGGAGGAGGACTACTCTAAATATCCTCTAGAATTATACGAATTTTAGAAAATCAGGGGGAGGTCTACACTTTAGTTCTTTTAAATTAGTATAATTTTTAAAAACTCTCCACTTTTTAGGACTACTTCAAATACGTTCTAGGACATCTCATTTTAAAATATTAACTGGGAAAAAGAAAAATTCATTAAAAAAAACCTAGAGCATCCGATTTTTAAACATTAACTGGGAGGGGAAAAAAACTTCTAAAATAAATAGATTTTGATACTTCACCTTGCCCCCATAACACACAAATAAGGTATTACCGCCCTTTTTTTAAATAATTTTCTTATTTCTCCTAAGTCATAACATCATGTCATAAACTTACAATTTGGAACTGTCCCAAAATTAAATTATTCCTACGCCCATGAAACTAAGACTGCTACCTTTCAGGGCAAACGGGGTGTACATGGAAAACAGAGAAAACTCGTAAAAAAGAATTAATTGGATGTAAGATTAAAAGTCAAAGAGAAGTCAGATACATTATAAAATGTCATACTTTTTTTGCCATGATAATGAAATATGTAGTAAAGAACATTAACAAGTCCAAACTATTAGTTTTATCCACAAATAATGTGATTTATTGATGATCTTTGTGCAAATAATTTAATAGACGACAATGCAAATTATGAGATTATGTATGTTGGCCTATAGCTTTTACTATAAAATACTGGGCCTGGAAAACCTGAGGAAGTAAAGGAATTTTAAAGTGTGGGCCTTATCAATGTTGTTTTAAAGCGTGTAAAATAAATACATTTTATCAGCAGAAAACAGATGAGTTTAAAATTTGAATCATCCCAGCCGCTACCTTGCATGATAATTATATTTCAAAATGAAAAGACGCCATAATGTAGGGCTAATTTTTAATCACTAGCCTTAAGTTACATTATAGTGTGTAAGGTAACTGACGAGAGACCCAGAATAGATTCAAAATGTTACTAAGCCTACAAAAACAGCATCGTAATGGGTTGTTTTGCATACCACTAATAACTTTGCAATACGAATTATTAAGAATTGTGTTTTTACTTAAAGCTATCAAACAAACATTCTTTCTGTATTTGAAAGGTTTTTCTCGTTTAAATATTATAGGAAGACATTTTGATATGTAAAGGTTTTCCTCTCAGGTGTTTTACCCCCTCCACTTACAGTATCCTTATTAGACCCGTGGCACCTACATAACTGTAAGAAATATTTCTTTGGTTGTGTTAACTAAACACTAACTAAAATTTTTTTAAAACTAAAAATATCTTCCAGAGGCATCAGATCTTTAAAAAATTGCCACTAAATAGTCACTTTAAAAAGTTTATAGAGGAATCTAATTTTCAAAAATTTGTTAGAGGAAAATCATTTTATATAGCATCTATAAATAATACATTTTCAAAAGATTTCCAGATGAAGAACATTTCAAGAAGATTTTAAAAAACTACAAATTTAACAACAATCTTCTGGGTGAGAGCCACTCCAAATAAATTCTAGAAGAGTTTAATTTTCATAAATGTTTCGAAGTGTGGACTACTCTAAATAGCTTCTAAGGGCATCGCCATTTCAGGAAAAAAAAAAATTGGGGGTGGGCGGGGGGGGGGGCGGCTTCCAATTTCACTTTCGGCTGGGGAGTTAGGACGTTAAAAACACCACAAATACCACTGGATAGTATCATTACTTATAAAATGAGAATATAGACGGTTCTACCCAACATTTTTTAATGTTGACAAAAAAAATTATCACGTTCTTCTCCACACACGTTCCTACTATATTGTTACCAGATATTTTGACAAAGGACTTACAAAAAAGTACCATCCTTGACAAATATACCTCCTTCAAATAGCTTCAAAAGTCATCCTGGGTCTAAAATTTTATCCGGTCAGAACCTACAGACTCTCTCTTAGTTGAGCCCTCCCACTTTAAAATGGGGCACATGAATTGTATCCACCTGAATTATATCCACAAAAACCTTAATTGTATCCACTCTGAGTGCCATTCAGGCAGTTTTGTAATAAACTGCTTTTGTAAAAATCCTGAATTGTATCCACCTGAATTATAACCACAAAAATCTGAATTGTATCCATTCCAACAGTTTTGTAATAAACTGCTTTTATGAAAATCCTGAATTGTATCAGTGGCGTACTCTCCGGGCACGCTAGTCCTGCGCCGCATACCCATAATAATATGGACTAGTTTTTGTTTAAATTGTTAATAAATATACACGTAATTAATTAATAATTTTAAAACTAATATTAGTTCATATTACAAGAATACAGTGTTTTAAGTAATTCTTCTTCCAAAAGGCTCTACTTAGCCCAATAGGAAACCCAGGGCCTGCTGCTTGTAAACTACAAAGCAAGCTAGGAAGGCTCTAATGACCTTGCCCAATGTCTAGGGGGTTGCAACACATTCCTTTCCGTTCGCCCACCAATGAGCTTGGGTTTTTACACCCCAGGCCATGCTGTTCAAGTGAAGCAAGCTAAGCATTGGGTCAACAAATGAAAAAAGATTCAAGGTCACAATGTTTATTTACTAAGCTAATTTAGTATAGTTTAAGTAAAATTACTTAAAAAATATATAAAATTAATGGTAAAATAATAGTTAGTATACGTAACAAGCTTTAAATTATACACTAATTAAATAAATTGAGTTATGTTTAAGCATGCTAGTCACATGTATTATCATGTATTTGACAAACACATCTAACCACTCTTTCAAATTTAGGGGTTTCAGCACTGGTAGTAAGGGGAGGGGGGGGGGTCGGGTGACGAGGCTACTTTAACTATAGTTGACGGTAATTCTTGTTTTTATTTAGTAGAAAGGATTCGTGGAGGTTTAATAGTGTTCTTTTAGTTTTAGTTTTACATCAACAACTTATTAGTCATTGTTATTTTATATAACTATACATCAAAGAATCCCAAAAGTCAGGAATGTGATTTCACCATTTCAAGATGATTTAGAAAGAAAAGGTAAAATAAAATATATTTTCAAATAATTTACTTAATCAGTGGCGCACCCAAACATTTACTTTGGGAGAGGAATTTAATCAAGGCTGTAGCAATAATGAAATTTTGATGGAGAGAGTGAATTTGCGGTTGCACGGCCTCCTAAGCCCTGAAGGCCGGGAATATTTATGAATATTAAATGCTTTTATAAATTATTTAGAGTAGCTTTATAGTAATTAAGAGATTTAAATAATCTAAATGTTATCGAAGCTATTATTTATATGTTTTTTCAATTGTTAATTTTGTGTGTAACGGTAAACCTTTTGAATATTGGGCTTAAGGCTGAAGCCTGGTATTAAAATGTAGCTTATACGTTCGACACATCTTCAATGCTAAATATTTTAGTTATACTTCGTATTATTTAAATTTATATTAACATTATGTGTGGTGTTGTGGAAATAGGGGAGGGGGTCAAATACCGTGCTGCCCCTCTCCCCCTTGGGTGCACCCCTGCTTACAGCAAAAGATAGGTGTAAATATCTTAGCAATAAACCAATGTCGTAGAGATAGAGTATTAATAGTCCGAGATAATCTCCCCTATGTTAGTCAGGGTTTACGTATCTAAATAACTTCTGGAGCATAAATTCTCAAGTTGGGAGACTCGTTTGTTTCCAAGCAGCACTGTGTGAGATAAGTTGGCTTTAAAAATAGTTTTAATTGCAACGTGAGTTGAACAATCCACCTGATTCCATCTTACCAAGATCTGATGAACGCTTGATCCATGTACCACTTCATTTTACTCTTGTTATGATTGTTTGCTTTGAGTATTGCTAACTGTGCGCTTTTAATTACACTAGGTTGATTGAATAGGATATGTCTTTCTTATGCATTCAGAAATGTACCCAAACAACTCTTAGCCCCGACATTAATATTTACTTAAATTTCTAACCATGTAGATATCATTACAATTAGAGGACCGCCTTTGTGGTCTAGTGGTCAGAGGTTCTGGCTACGGACCCAGAGGTCTTGGGTTTGATTCCCGGTGCGTTCAGATTTTCTGAGAAATCTTTCCAGATTATCTTAGAAGCAGAACAACTTTTCTATAGGCACGCATCTTCAAATATTTCCCTTGACGTTCATGGACAACGGTGGTTGAGGGTCCTCGGCCCCCAAATCTCCCCTGCAACTTTTAGAGTACAGCATACCTATTAATTTTTCTCGGAATACGCCACTGAATTGTATCCACCTGAATTATATCCACAAAAAGCTGAATTGTATCCACTTTGATATGTACCCATTTTGACAGTTTAGTAATAAACTGCTTTTTTAAAGCACAAAATCCACAAAAACCTGAATAAAATCCATTCAGATAGTTTTGAAATAAACATCCTTAAGAAAAAACCAGAATCGTATCCATAAATGGCCGACTTGAAGTTTAACAGAAGGAATGTTTCACGTAAAAGCTTCGTCACACTTCTGGTAGAGAGCAGCAGGATGGAATATTCTTAACTTACTACTTGTACACTAGAGTGCAGCCAAATCAGCATGTTAATTCAATCAAACTATTTAAATAAGTTTAAGTAATTATTTGAAATTCGAAGACTCCTATAAGGTTGCCAACATTACAAAGAATATTAAAAAACATAGCGTTCTAGATTATTTCTGGTTTCCAATTAAACACATTGCTGTAACTAGTTTTTATTTTACTTCACATGTATTGTAGGGTAAGGCATATGCTGTTGGGGATATTCGTATCATATATCAGCCAGTTCTGCTCGATTATATATTTTAGCGAGCTTGCTGCAGTTGTGGATATGGGGGGAAATGGCGGGCTCGTCAGTTCCAAATCCTAAGAAAATCCTGTCAAACCATATTCCCATCCTTAAGAAAAAAAAAAATCCTACACATTCCGAGAAATCCATCAAACACGTTACGCCATCACCTACATGCAATCATTCCTAATACACAAATCTAACTTATCCCCTCCCCCCCAAAAAAAATCCTTCCAAACACCTAAGACAAGTGACATCACTCATAATCACAACTATTACACTCACAGGGTACTAATTTATATTGTTGTATTTAATTATAGTATCATTCAAAGGTTTCACTCTCATACCATGAGGATAAGGGCTATCAACTGCTGCCTGTAACTCACAAAGCGAAATCAGTCCCAAGTTCATCTGCAGGTCAGACGATTTTTATGTCACTGGGAGGTTCGGAACGGACAACAGCTGAAAGGCGTTATATATTTTAGGTTAACATAAGTTAAGCGAATGAACATTGTGAGCAACTTTTAAAAATATAAACAAATTGTTTGCAGTCAACGTTGATAAAAATTTTCTCTATTTTACTTTTATTTATAGATATTAACTATCTTTGTATTAATATTATCAGTGTTCGCCTTTTTTTCTCCTTGAATATATGCTTCAAAAATTAATTTGTAATCAAATATATAAATAGGTGAATTCAAACTAAGTTTGTTATTCGTGCTCTAATTCTCTTTTCAAGTGGGCTGTAAAAGTATTTTCTTAAACATGAAGTATTAATTCTCTTTAAAGAGTGCAGTGCATACTAGAACATTAATTAGCAACCATATTTAACTTGTAAGATTTTCCTTAGGTCAATATATTTTAGAGCATGTATCGACCTCGATCATTTTAAAGAGACAAATCTTTTATTTTATTTGCCAACAGACTTTAGCCACTATGTTAAAAAAACATTGAAAATCCAGCTTTAATTTATTCAAATCTAGTGAGAAATGAGATACTTTTGATAAATTCTGGCAATAATTTTATTAATGTGAATTGGCAGCACTGTTTGCTCACGTCCTATGCTCCGTGAACTCTATTGATGGGAAGAATCGGGTAGAAGTAGTCGACTACACATTTTGTGTATGGTAATCGGCTGTACTCGATTCTTCTAGAAATACTCAAATGAAAGTAGTTGTCTTCTTTTATTTATCTTCAGATATACTACACAATATTGGTTGGTAGTCTATATCTAACATGTTATTTTAACACAAAAGCTTTTTTCCCATAGAGTTGATTTTTCTGTCATAGTCTTATCAGCGAACAATTTAGAACAACATTCAATACCCATTCGACAGTTTATAAATAATACATCTATAACCATATCACCGCGTATTACAACATGTACCTGTTATACACAATACTCTAATGCAGTGGTCTCAAACTCTGGCCGCGTTGCATACGACTTCCGACAAAACATGTTTGCTTGGATATATTATATTTTGTGTCTCTTAGCGCGTCTTACTACCCGTCTAGACCTTGAACATTTTAATCACGCTAGTAAGTAAAAGATGAGGAAGGTGTAATTTAGTGGAAATGTAACCGCATTTTAGTTAGGGAAATATGGGAAATCAAAGAGGAAAACTACCCTCTGTATATCCAGCTGGAATTCGAACCCTGCAAACCAGACCATAATTATATGACGTTTAACCCTCGTGGATATCGATAATATTTATTTTATTTTAAATCATTAATATAATATTTAAAAGCTTCTATTATCCCAAATATTTATGTGGGTTAGCAAAATACTAAAAGCACTACAGTAAAACCTTGGATTGCGAGCATAATTCGTTTCGTAAACGTGTTCGTAATACAAAGCACTCGTATATCAAAGTGAATTTCCCCCATAAGAAATAATGGAAACTCAGATAATTCGTCCCACAACCCAATAATATTTAATCTAAGAATGATTAATACCATTTTTATTTTCGTTATTTAAATGTAACTGTACTGTAATCAAATTTATTTATTAAATTTAATGGTGGCTGGTGTTAGGTGGACGAGAGAGATGAGAGGGGGAGGTGTGTTATTGTTTAGGACGACTTTACTTTCACTAACGGAATCACTGCTATATGTTGGTTTACTGGAATATTTTTATTTTTGTGCGACTTTAACAAAGAACCTATCCAATGACACTGCTCGGCAGACAAAGCGTAACCATAGTACTACTCGTATTGCAAGATATTGCTCGTTTATCAAGTTAAAATTTATTGAAAATTTTTGCTCGTCTTACAAAACACTCGCAGACCAAGTTACTCGCAATCCAAGGTTTTACTGTATTTAATTATTTTTTTGAATTATGTTCACACTAATTTTTAACTTTTTTTTGTGTGTGACTATGTGACTGCAGGTTATATATTACCTAATATAAAAGTATCGTAGACAAGTGGGCCGCTAGTTTGAAAACACTACTCTAATAGGATAGGAATAAGGAAGATCTTAGTAATATTATTTAGCCCCACATCTTGCTGCCCGTTCGGGCTATACGCTTAAGTTCTAATTACGCTAATGAATTAGGAATTAAAAGGTTGAATTTAGAGGAAGTGAACCCCCATTTGCGTTGGGGGAGTGTGGGAAACAATTTAGGAAAACCACCCCAGTTCACCCGACCAAGATTCGAACCTCGATCACCCCGTCCTCGGCAGTCTGGCTCTACAAGAAACAAGTTCGATAGCCAACTACGCCACCGAGGCAGGTAATAAGGAAGGATTTTAGAGGTAATTCACCCACATTTGCGTGGAAGGGGATTGGGAAACCATTTAGGCCATAACCACTCTCAGTAAACCCGACTGGAATTTGAACCCTGGTCTCTCCACCGTCAGCAAGCCAGTCTAAATGAAAGTGATACCTTTAGATCATGTGGCCACCAAAACGGGGGATAGCGACTTATTTATTGATAATTGAAAATGAATTTACTAATAATACAGTACAAAATACAATTAATGCTTTACCTCAACACTTCTGCTTCCTTAGAAACATAGCTTCAGTAGTATTTATGTATGTCGTCATATTTTAGCGCCGCGCCGCTTGGAGCCTGCCAGTCCCACCTCCCGGGTATGTGAAGTGTTTGGGGAGGGAGGGTACTTAACTTTGAAACAAATGAGGATAGGGAAAGGTCAATAATACAGCAGACCGAATTAAGAACTGACTAAGCCTCAAATAATTGGAAGTAGTTTATTCTCGTTATAATATTTTACATACAATTATCTTACACGAAAAAGTGGGAGGGAAAATATTCTACGCAGCATTGTAGCTTAAGGTGCGGTCGCATAATTACTAATATACAGTAAAAATAACGGATTTGCGACCGAAATTCTAGATGAACCAATAATGATTTTTTAAATTTATTTTTATTATGACTGTATGGACACTTTTCTAAACTAATATTGAATTATATAACTACTTTTTAATGCATATATTTTTAAAATTAACTCAAAAAACACATTTTTGAAAATGGTTGGATTTAAAAAAACATACAATATTAAGTGTTGTGTGTAATTTATAAATATAATATTTTTAATCACGTAAACCTATTCCCTGGGTCATAAATCTGTCATTAGTTACGTAAATTAAGTTTTATTACAAGAGAGGGTTGGCAACCCCCTCCACACCTACTCAAGCCAAGAGAGAGAGAGAGAGAGGAAGTTTCTCTGTAGAACCCAAGTCCTAAGATTCAGTCGGCAGTAGTCCTATTGTTCGGTTGACAGGACCTGTCCAGAGGATAAGTTAGAATATTTCAGTTGTACTTTTTTTTCTCAGTCTTGAAAAAAAATTCTTTGCAAGCTAGATATATCATAATTATAAAACATTATTTCTTTTTCATTGGGGATTTTTAACATGTTGTGCCGAGCTAATGGAAATTAATTCTCACAGTTTTGTGTTTCGGTCTCGCTTTTGCTAGTAAAACCCTCACAGAAGCCCAAAGAAAGTACAATCCATACGAAAAGGAATGTCTTCCATGTGTTTTCGGTATAGAAAAGATTTGCTGACTATCTTGAACAACGTGAGTTCGTGCTTTTTACTGATAATAGAGCTCTATCTTGGATGTTTAACCACCCTAAACAACTAGGAAAAATAGGCAGATGCTCTGTTCTGCATTAACAATGGTTTATTACCTATTGCCTCTAACCCAGACCCCCTTAAGATTCGGATGGACATCTCCAAGTTTTGCAAATCTCTCGTCCAAGTAGTTCCATGTATTATCACCTCACTAGAGGTGCGCTGCTGTAGTTAAGGCAGTCACCTCACCGACCCCTCTCACCACCACTATTTTAACCCTTTTTCAGAGTGTCCTTACATTCCACAGACAGACCCCCCCCAGAGCACCAATCCTTTCTACTTTTGTTACTTGCTACTCAACAAAAGACAATCTATCCCCGTTATTCTTTCCATGATGCCGGGTTTTTAGCCGATATCTCGGGGTCTGTAGAATGACGTCCAAAGTCATAGGACTAGGGCTCGAATCCCTGTCAAAGTATAATGTTTCTGAGCTACCTTGGGAAATCATTATCTACAGTAAATTGTTACATTTTTATTTAGTTTATCTATTACTGTAGGAATATATAAATATATATTTTCTTCCCTATACTAAAAAATATATAGCCATTTCTTTTTGTTTTTTTCAATGACATAGTTTTTACGGTCACTACTTACGCTAATTATTTAAATACATGATATAAGGAGGTTAGAATTAAAATAAGTGCACCACAATTTGTTTGTATAGAAGATATAAAAACCAAAGTGAAAACCACACTTTCTTCCAGGTGATTGCCTGATAAAAAAAATTTGAAATATCTTTAAAAAAATTAATTAGTTAGAAAAAGGTGGCCAAAGGTGGTGAAAAATTGTAATTTTTAAAACTTTATTTCAATTAAATATAATTTACGTACTATACGCCTACTTCACTTTACAAATAGGCCCTATTGTTAAATTTTTTCGAACACCCTACTAACAAGAACATTGTATTTTATGATCTAAAAAAAAATCAAAATTAAATAAAGCTCGCTAAACCATGTTTCCATTTAAAATTATTAATTTATTGCTATAATATGATTATAACCCGTCCAAAACCAAGTCTTTTCTATTTTATTGCTACGTTCAGAACACATGTTATTAACGGCTTAATTTGATTGGGTAGAGATGAGGAAGGTAGCTAAGAGGAAGTGAACCCGCATTTGCATGGAGTAAATATGGGAAAACCAGAGTGATATATCACTTGTGGAAAACCGTTAAAGATATATATATATACATTTAACGGAAAAACAATCTCCAGTTCACGCAGATGAGATTCGAACCATGACCTCCCCATCAATAGCGATCAAACCAACGGCAAGCAACGGCTGTGGGTAACTAAACTTTGTAAACTAATATTTACTTTGTCTCGACACCTTGGAGTGAAAATATTGTGATCGTCAAAAATTCGAAACCGAGATTTTGAAAATTGTTGACGTTTCATAGCCCCCTGAAACAAAAAAAAGTTGTTTCCGCAAGGCCGTCTGACTGTTTGTACCTTAGTTTGGGCTAGAACCGAAACCATTTTACCATTTAGGCTAAAACTTTGTATCTGAGGTTTAAATAAGGCCCCTTCCCCCGGCCCCGAGGGGTTTTTGAAATTAGATATCTAACCCTAAATTTAAGGATAGTTTATTGAAAGGCAAAAAGAGAATAAATCTATTTTATCGAAATTTACTCTGATGGTTTTGATTAAATTTGATATCTAAACATAGTTTCTCATTATAAACAAGATGGACATTTTCATTTTCTCATGAACATGACTTTGAGGGTACTTTACATAGGACAGATTTTCAAATTTTCATCATTTCTCCGTAACTATTTGAGACTCGTAATATCTTATTATTTTAAAGTTGTAGTATACTATGAAATGTAAAAAAAAAATTTTTTTATAAAACCAATAAATTTTGAGCTATAAACAAATATATATATATATACTTTTTAATCAGGGGTGTAGTGGAGTGGGATCCCTGGTGAACGCCGTTCTGGCACTGCTTTTCGTGGCAAAATATTTTTTTTTAATGTTTAGTAAAGTTTTATACTTTGCAATTTCAAGTTAACTAATTGATTTTATATCAATATTATGTTAAAACTTTTTTCATACTACTAATCAATAAATTCTGATGAAATTAACAGTGCTCTATGCGAATTCCAGGAATTTTAGGGGATGTGCGTTAAGTAAGTTTATGCCTTAGTAATCATTAAAAGATGCTCCAAATAGCTTTTAGAGGCAATTATGTTTGTGCAATTCTTTCGTCTACGGTGGTTGGGGGTCCCAAAACCCCACTTCAACTTTGGGGTTGCTACGACCTTGCGTTTCGGCACTGCTAAATTTACAACTACACCACTGTTTTTAATACAGGTTTTTGAAAATAAATTTGATTCTTATGCTCTTTAGTTGACAATGATGTTTCTTTTTTCCTCATTTTTTCTGTAACAATGTTCCTTGTTCCTAATGCCATAGAGTCAGGAGCAGCCTGAGGTAAATTTCGCACCCAGGCGGTATTGCTTTTTGGCACCTATTTACGTAACCGGTGGATAATATAATCCATTCACCATAGGAGTGTAGGTAACTAACAGCTAGCAAAAGTTAGCAGATCAAATCTCATGTATCAATTTGCCAAACCATATTATCTGCAATGACCATAATACTATGTTGATTTATTGGCATTTTTGGCAGTCAAAACTTTCACAAAAACAATTTTATTTTTAATTTGGTTTTTATTTTGACAGTTCTTAAATCTTCTGCTAGCTGCCAGCTATCACATTTCTCATGGTGATTGTACTCTCGGAAAATATGAAAATAATCCACAAACCTAACAACTCAAAACCTAACGTAGCCTGGGCGTGATAGGAAAAAATGTGAAAGGGAAACTCCACAAATGTTAAACATACGTTAAACGTTTCACTTCGAGATTGTACAAAAACTGTTAGGATTACAAATAAAACTATAAGAACCTGTTTTGTAGACAATGTCATCCTCTATTTTTTATTATAAGTTTAACAAACACTTTGACATTATGAATGGTTTGTGTTATAATTGCAAAAAAAAAAAATTAATGGCGCCATTATTTCAAGCTGGAAAATATAAAATATCTTTTTAAGAGTGACATTAGATTCTATTTTACTAACCACAAATTTAAAGAAATGTGTAAAATTTCATGTTAGTATAAAAAATTGAATGAGTGTTAAGCTTAGCAACTCCACTATCACCCCCTGTCTACGTTATGTTTGGAGTTGTTAGGTTTGGGGACTATTTTCATATCACGCCCAGGCTACGTTAGGTTAGAAGTTAGCCGCCCGGTTCGCACGGCCCTTGAGCCACCCTTGCATAGAGTAAGTAACAGTGTATATTATTTCATTTCACAAATCCTAACGAGTTTTTAGTAAATGTATATTTCAAGATAAAAGCAAAAGGAAGTCTGTGTGGTGCACCGTACCATTTATTTTTTATTACTAAAATACAAAATTACCTTTACCTCTATGTGAGTAGGTTTGTGGACCTATAGTTTCCAAGACACTTTTATTTGTATTATAATTATTATTTGAGTTTACCGACGTATTGGCACAACTAGAGGTCATGTAACATCATTAAAATCATTCCACACATGTTAATGTGTACAACAAGATCCATAATTTCTGAACCCCTTTTTTTAACAACCTGTATATACGCGTGTGTGTGTAATTTCTCTAAAATAAAAGATGTATTAAACTAAAATAATTTGATGAATATTTTCAGGGGATAGAAATAATAGCTAGAACACACATGTCCACCCTCCCCTAAGTAAACTCCTGAATGCGCCACTGAATCTTAATATCTTCAAAATTAAGTCTGCTATAAGTGGGAAAAGTTCTTGTTCGTCTATAAAACATGAATAAAACTATTTAGAGAAATCCTTTTCAACTCTCTCTTCTTACAAAACCAACGTTATACAAATAGGTTTTATCTAATCAAGGAAACACTGTTTATGCAAATTATTTATAAGGTAAACATAATCAAGTTTACTCTATAAAAACTTTTAACCTAGATCATACAAATACATCATAGGGAACATTCTCAATAGCTCAGGTTTGGAGGTGGCAGACAATTAGTGTCCAGTCAAGGGTTTTACCTGACTGAACAGGATATAAATAGTTCGAAGGAAGGGGGAGTAGCGAGGTTTACATGGGGAAAAAAAAGATGGTAAGAAAGAGAATGCCAAAAGGGGGTTTGGGGAGGAGAGAGGGAGAGGTGCTTCCGAAGACAGAGCACTCTACCAGGAAGCTGCTGAACTTTTTCAACAGTTTAGACATGATTTAATTTGAAAATAACAAATTTTGTACCCGTTATTGTACTATAAATATATGTCGTGTATGATAGAACATTATCTTATTCTCTATAATAATATGATAAATTCAAAACTATATTCTTGTATTTCATGTTTTATTTCATTTAAATTTAATTGAAATTACGTCTTATTGCAAAAAAGTAAATAGTAACTTGTAACTTTTTTTATTAATATAGTTCATTTTAAATTTACAAGTTTAATGCAATGCAAAAAACCGCATGTTGTTACTATGTATATTTTTTAAGCAATGGCGGGCACAACTTTATCGTTCTTATATAGTAGGTGTCCATCCGAATCTTAATGTTGGTGTTATTCACACTATCCATCCAGCATCAGAAAGACGATTCATTCTGTAAAGAGATATTTCATCGCCTTAAAATGGGGGGAAAGGTTAAAAACTTTACCATCCATCAAGGGTTATTATGCTGGCTGGGAAAGCACTCTAAAGGAAGAACAGTGTTTATCCCTACTAAATTACGAGGTATTTTCATAATTCTGCTGTAGGTGGGCATTTGGGTATATTCAAAACCCACAAGAAAATTGCTCAGGAGTTTTATTGGCCTAAACTCTATCAGGAGATTAGGAAGTGTGAAGGCTGTTTGGGGGCTAAACCCCCCCCCACCAGAACTCACGTATTGGGATGCATTATGCTGATGTAGCCTAGAAGTCGTGGGAAACCATCTTTGTGGACTTTGTCGGCCCATTTACCCGTTCTTCCAATGGGAGCACTTGCATTTTGAACCTGTTGGACGGCTTATCTAAATTTGTGATGATTATCCTCTTAAGAAATATGAAAGGCTCCACTACGGTTAATGCCCTCTCCAGGAGAGTTTGGTCCGTTTTTGGAGCCCCCAGGAAAATTGTCAGTGACAATGGACCCTGTTTTCGTTCTAAGATATTTAGAGATATGTGTTTTGGTTAGAGTAAGGCATGTCACCACCAGCCCTTACCATCCCTCCCCTAACTTGGTAGAGAGGTTCCACCGTAACTTAACATTGCATTGACTATTATGCATGGAGCCGCTCAGGGCTATTGGGATAAAGACATTGAGTTCTTATCAATCGCGTTTAATTCGGCTATTTATGAGTCCAATGGGGTACTCCCTCCTCCTTGTTGCTCTGTCGAGAGCTTAAATCACCCTCTGTTGGCCATCTGGGATGTTAGCCCGTTGGTCAGAGATTCCTACGACTCTTCCTATTCCGAAAGGTGTAAGCTTGCCTTGCAGAATCTGAAGAGATCCCGGAACAGGGTGGCCAAAGTTTACAACCGGGATCGTGCCTCTGTGCACGTAGTGGTCAATGATAGTGTTATGTGTCATAACTTTCCCTTTAGTTCTGCAGCCAAGATGATCTCGGCCAAACGATAACCTAATTGGAGCGGTCCTTGGCTCGTACAGCGGTTCCTGAATCCAGTTTCCGTATAGTTACAACATGTAGAATCTGCTGACCTGTCCCATAGAGCTCACGTCAGCCGCCTTAAGAAAATTAATGTCTAATCTTAGGCTTTATCCTCCTATTTTTATGTAGTTGTAATAATGAAATTCAGTTAGGCCTAACTGAAGTCTATCCAGTGCTAGCTATATGTTAAATGTTATCAAAGTTTAGGTTAGTAGCTGGTCTTGTAATTCTCATGGTCAGCCATTAAAGAAATTTAGTTATGTTAGTATGTTATTACTCTTCGCTAAATCATTTTGATTTTTTCTAAGCTGATTGTGACTTAATTGAAGTCAACCGGTGTTGGTGTTGTGTTAAATAAAAATTAAAATGTAGATTAAAAAAGTTAGGTGGTATAATTTTTTGTGTAAGTGTTGGACCCTGTTGACAATTTATTGACTCTGGATTGTATTATTTTAGATTTATCCATTTCATATGTTTATATATACGCCATTCACGACCTAAGTTTACTTGGATGACAGCTCAAAAAGTAACTAAAAAATAGTCCCTAAAATATCACTACGCCAACAGCTGATATCTGCCACTGTCACTTGGGACAGCTGTTATGAAAACATATGGCTATGTAGAGTAATGTGATAGTTAACCACAGTAATTTAGGCCAATATTATGCCTCAAAGAATTTTGAAATTGAAATTTTTGAATGACTTGGTGATCTGTAACTTCTCTTCTTTTTTTCTCCTGGGAACTCATTATCAAAAAAAAAAACCCAAATCTATCCACAAATAAAAAGAACCCCTTATAAAATTTCGTGAGATTAAAGTTAGATTAAACTTATATTTAAGTTTGATAAAAGATAAAAGTTTAAAGTTAGATTAAGGTTAGATTAAAGTTAGATTAAAGTTAGATTAAAGTAAGATTAAAATTAACCAAATTAGGCCTAATATGTATTCGAACTAAAGAGAATATATCTGTATACACAAAGTTATTCTTAAAATAATTAGTAATATGATCTAGGATCAAGTTTTTTTACGTTAATAAAGAAGCCCAATAATTAAAATAAAAGGTAATTTAACTTAGTTATAAATTATTATAAGTTAGAGTAAGGCGTGGACCTAACAAACTAGAGACTTAATTTAAAGTTAAAAATATAATAAATGCGCACAGTAATAAATTCTATGAAATATATTTAAATTAAACAAAGTCTTAATATTTATTTGAGGTCGTTCACAAAGCTTATTTATCCTTCTATTCAAGTTAAAATAATTATTATTCCGAGCACTTTCACAAAAGGTCTAACAAATATGGCTTTAAAATGGCGACCAACGAATATTAGCCATGTGGTTGATGATGACGCGGACAAGTTGTTTAAAATGGTGTATCCTCGCAGCAGACGATTATATTTTATTCAGTTAAATATTTCTAAAAACAATAAACTAATAATAAAATAGTTAATCATATATAAAATAAATTACAAATATTTTATCTTTACCAAGTAAATACGATGCCTTTATTAAAAGGTATTAATGCATGCACTATACTACACATCATAGATAACATTCCAAAACAAAGAATAGGTACTTTTAATATATGTTTAAAATATTGTTTTGGATTGAGTAAAAATAAATTGTTAAAAGTAATGAAATAATGTGAGAAAACTTAAGTTTAAGTTATTTTAAATGTAAAATATAACATGTAATTAAAAAACTTAACATTCATAACAAAACAGTGTTCTTTTACAAGTGTTGGTAACCTAAAACCTAAACATATGATTTTTGAACTGTCATCCAGGTAAAGACCTATCGTGATTGAATTATAGTTATGTTCTTGTAATACTAAGGCGTCTAGTCTGGCAATATAACCTTGTGTTGCATAATGGTCTTGTTGAGAAAGAGATATCCCTCGAGGTGTTGCTGTTGCCGCTTTGATTCCCTTCGTTGGCTCGTCTGTCGTAAGTAACGTGTCTGAATAGATTTCTGGCTCTGGACTATGTTCCCTGTTTGGGACTTCGTCTCCTGTTCTATTCCCTGTCATTCCTAGGCTTCGGTCAATAAGTCGCCTGTCTCATCTGCATCAACTATGAACGAGAGAAGATGCCCTGCTTTGGTATGACTTTTCTACAGACAAGGATTTCATCGCACTGGTCAAGGAGCGTCTGATACAAACTTGTGTGGCCATTGAAGCATCTGATATGCCCATTGATCTCTATAATATAACTGGATGGACATACACATACACATTACCAAGGACAAAAGCGTGACGTTCAAGTTTATCGTCTGCTACCCTTTGGGGGGATAGATTTAACGGTTTATTTCAATGTTCTTATGCGAAAACATGTCTCTAATGAATAAAAGTGTTATTGTTTGAAAATATTGCAGTATTATACCACACTTTCCTGAAGAAATATTTTCATTAAAGGATATACAATTCAGTTTTACAGGTAATACTGCACAAATACGAATAAAATCTTTAACATATTTAAATATGTAGTTATTATCAATGTTGTTTACAGTCTTCCAAGACTACACTTATATTTAAAGTTGGTTATTAGCTTGTATATTGGTTTCATAAATCATATTATATTGAAAGTTCGATAAATATAATGAATAAGGTATCTTAAAACTTGATTACATTTGTTTGAATGACAAACTTTGTGTAGTTGCCATACATTCAAACTATTACTTAGGTTATAGGCTTGTAGAAAGTATTATTATATTACAATTTTTTTAAAAGTTGGCTCATATCTTGTATATTGCTTTAAAAACCATATTTTGTTAAAATATTGATAACTTTAATGAAACAAGCTAGCTAAAACTGTATTATATTTGTTTGAATGACATACTTTGTGTAGAAGTCTTACTTTTAAAAGTTAATTTAGGTTATAGGCTTGTAGAAATCACAGTCGCTACTAAATCCTGATTTTAGTAGGAATACCAATCTGTAAGGCTTTGTTTCGTACCAGAATACTATCATATATATAATATTTTGGTAAAATAAACGGTCATTTATAACGGAAGTAGAAATTTCCTTCTGGAAGGTCTTTTATCCTACCTAAACACAATTATAGGGTAGGATTCTGGTACGAGATAAAGCCTTACAAGCGAGCTCCCTTCAAAAATCATTGTTTATATATTAGACTAAATCAACTTATTTAAAGAAAAAACTAACCAATTTTGAACTTTGTTATGTTCTTCAAAGCGTTACTAATATATTTATTTAATTTAACTAGTCACACATTGATTTATATCATATATTCAATCAAATTAATGAACGATATCAAAATGCCACATTGCCTTGTATGGGTAAAAGAGAGAAAGAGATATCCGAAAGTTTCCTTCTCTCTTAGACAATGGTATGCAGATGACAGCTCGAAAATTTCAGCCACAGATTTCCATCCAGTTATATTATAGAGATCAATGGATATGCCCCCTGTCTCTGTTTCTGAAAAGGGTGGGAGATTTGTGGCGAGCTAGTGGAAATTAGCTCATACAGTTATGTGTTTCTGTCTCACTTCATGTAAACAACAACTTGTCATGTGTTATGGTAGAGTTTGGACTTCCCATGGCCTTGCTGACGCAGTGGTTGCATTCCGGGATCATTTCAAATGAGCTGCATTTAACTTAAATTGAGTGGTAAAACACAAAAAATAAATAAAAAGTATTGAAACAAAATATGTCTCGTTCCCCCCTCTTAAATGTTTGCACTTCGCGCATGCGGCTATACCCTTTCGAGCGCTCTAGCTCTGAGACTTAATTGGTCGACCACACCTTTTTTTATATCTTCCTATTTTTGTCTGAGTCTGAGAGTAGATGTAGAATATATACTAACAAGAGGAAGACAGAACAATTCATAGCTACCTACTAGACAGTCATATATCTGGTTACTTTCAGCGTGTAATCGACTAAGAGCAAAGAGTGCCGGGCTGAGGCACTATGGCGTCGGATGGACCCGCGACCAGGGTTAGTTGCAGCTAGCACCCGCCGCTACATAGATATCCTCGTCAATACTCTCCGCAGCTGGTGTACTTCGTGTGGACATTCAGCTCATCTACTAAGATTAGAAGACTGTAATCCCCACAGGGATTATGGTTTCGTTGCTGTTAGTTAATGTGCTATGTATAATTGTTGTCGCTAGCCATGTGCTAGCCTACGTATAGATGTGTTTGAGTAGACGCTTAACGTCTCGACCACATATGAATAATATATTTAAATCATGGTAGGATTTGATTATGTTTATGGCCAGGTGTGCCTATTTACAAATTGTGGCGCGTTGGTTCCTTTAGGACCAATCTCCTTTAATATAGTTGTCTATTTATATATATTGTGGGTACAGTTACGGGGCTTGGCTTTCAGCTGTATCATGGGTCAGTGGTGGCTGGTTTGTTTAGACTACTAATTCTATTAAATGAATACATAGTTTGCTAATGTTATATGTCACTATATATGACATAACCATTGTTTTGAAGAGAGCTTAACGACATGATGTTGTTCTAGTCATTGTAAACTAAACTTAGTCGCGCGAAAGTAATTGTTTTTTGACGACGCTACCTCAGGTCAATAGTCGCTGGAGGAATGTCAACTCTAGCTAATTGGGTTTTCTCAGTTTTTTTAATGACCTAATTAGGTCCTTCTGCCCTCTTGATGGGTTCTAATACTCTATGTTGTTGTGTTCTCCATTTGACGCTCTTGGCTTGTCTTCTATACTTCATTTATTTGATTCTAGTTTTGTACCCTTTAGACGGGTTCCTTAAGCTCTGTGCTTGCTGTGGCAAGGCATCCTATGTACACCTTTATTATATGTTTTGATCGTGAGCTCTGTCACGGTGAACAACGATTGTGACAGCTATGTCCTAATTGGGACTTGTTAATCCCTAACTTATGGGAGGTGGTACTCACCCCTTTTTGTGGCCTTGACGTTCACGCGGTAGGTTAACCAAACTAAAGGGGCTAAAATCGCCTGATCTATAGTTCTTTAGTCCCTGAGCTTTTTATATATCTAGGAAACTTGAAGCTGTATGAGTTAACAACAGTACCTATGAGCACAATCGTAATATTCCCCCAGAGTCTTTAGTTTCAATCTTTTCATATGAATGCTTTGCACTAAATTGGTAGCGCCCTTAAAGATCATACACTACCAATATTGTCAGCGTGTTACCTTGATTTAGTTGTTACTTACTTGAAATACCTGAAGCTGATAACTTGGTACAGTTAGCAGGAGGATGCGATTATTCTCTCATAAAGCTCAATCAATAAATGACATTTCAACATGCAATCTTGTAACTAGCCTGTTATATAACACATCTACTGGATCTGATTGATTCCCTGAAATGTTTAATTGACAAGATTGATGAAACCTAATGAACTTTCTTTATGTGAACTTTATCTTTGCCGTTTGTATCTACCTAATAAACTATTGTAAACCTTGTATTTTATTCTTTGTATTTATGCAACCTGCCTTACATATTAAGTCAGGTTCAATGTAATTTATGAAAACAAGGATTATATCAGCACATGACTTACAAACTAGCTTTTAACTATGACATATATAACAGTTTACTGAAGTTAAATAACCGACTTTACCTGGAATCAAAACTGGGACCCTTAGCATGGTAAGCACACGTGCTATCGACCTAGCTTAAGTGTCAGTTATAATATAATTAGAAACGTACAACATAAAAAATGCGCGGAACTTGGATTTTTTGAGGGCGTAAAATATTTTTGAAGAACCAATTTTTTTTTACCTATTTACTGTAAAATAACTATAGGAGTGCTGGTAGAATTTAATAATATTCATTAATAATAAATATTAGTAGTTACTGCAAGGACTTCCAAAATTACATTATTTTTGTTTAATATTGTGAATTTCATGAGTTATTTTAATAACTATAGTATAAAGAAAAATTCATGGGCTAGGTGAATTTTATTTAAAAAAAGTGAAAAACCATCTAGCATTTAAGGAACAAATTGTACAAGATATTATACTATATCCTTGGCAAGGATCCTCGCACTATTTGGATACAGCCTGTCTCAACAACATCCGTCCTGAGCAAACTGGGCTCGTCTCGGAAGGAAGCGTAGAAATCACACACCTAATTACCTCAACTAAACCTGACTTGTATCAACGCTGAATTAAAGTCCCTTCAAAGCAACACATTCCAAAATAAATTTTCATTTTCACGCCAAGGCCAAGCTTTTAAAAATTTAAATTTATTAAATGAATTAAACTTTACATATTCAAATACTTAGATTATAACATAACTCCCCCCCTCCCTTTTTTATCTCTCTCTCTTGAATATGTTTTTATCACAACGTTCTCTCTATCACCCTTTTCCATTTATCTAATTAACTTACTGTGACTAGTAATATTAAATGGTCATTACATGTATTATTATGTTATGGATGGGATTTATTACAGCTCCCAATCCTTAATATAATAATAATAATAATAATATAAAATAATAATAATTTTTTGTTGGTAGTTCAGGGGGTGGAGGGCAGATACCCCCTAAAAAAATCTCTTTCCAACCAAATGCCCTCCCACAGTGAAAAATTAAATCCTACAAACGTGCTTGGCTCACACCGTTTTGAGTTTAGCTCCTGAATATACCATGTACGTTTATCAAATGAGGAATACATGAAGAGAGGCTACACCTTTATCTTTATGCATTTATCTACACTCTAGAATCATCGGTCCCCAAACTTTTTGAATGGCGTATCACCCAAACAATTTCTGTATTTTGGCGTACCACCAAGATTGTGCTGAATATTTAATATTTAGGTACATTTTAATGGCGCCCAGGAATATAATGACACAACATCAATTAAAGATCAATAGTTTTTATTTATCATTATTTAACATTTATACTTAAACAATACACCTAATAGGGCAGACGTATCACACAAATATAAAAAATACTCATATTTACCCCTTCAACAACTGTTTAAATCTCTTCTCCTTTTGGTTTGACTTGGTCCTAATATATTTATGGTATTTGATGAGCCATTATATTTTTACAACTTGAATTTGCTTGTTTTATTTGGCTTCTCATGGCGTACTACCTAGAATAATTGTAAGTACCACTGGTAGTATGCGTACCATGGTTTGGGAACCGCTGCTCTAGATAATTGAGCCGAATACTTAGCGCGTCCTCCTACTAAGCTAATTGTTTAATTCCCGTTGGGAAAGTAATATTTATTATATTTTGATTAATTTACCGCCACGTTGTCTGTCCTAGGATTATGCTAGTTTGTGAGTCGTGTGCTTAGATCGTCACTTTCCAGTGTAGGTATTCAGAAAGAGCACCATAAATAATTACTCTACTATAATTTTAAAAAGTTTCTAAATCATGTGCTATTATAGCCAATTTTCAGCATGTTAAAAAATAAAACAATTTTCTAAGGCTCCTGGATAAATATTAATCTGATAGATAAATATTTCTATTTGGTGGATAAGTTAAAAGTGCGGCGTATTACTGCAATATAGCATTTATCTGCCAGATAAAATGTATTTATCCATCACATTTTTATCAAGAGGTTTAAATACCTGATAACTTTTATCTGAAAGTTAAAATGGTTGTTGCCATTGTGACACGTTGTTTTTAATGAGGTTTCGCCTATCATAATCTGTTTTTAGGTTAAAATCTTGGTTCACGTGTTTAGTAAGCACAGGCCCGGGCTATAACTATATAAAGTTACAACATTTAATTCACACTTTTATATAAACTGACAAGCTATTTGTAGAGTTATATTTATATAAAATCAAATTATCAAAATCTGAGTACAATAAATGAAATTTTGTAAACGTTGTACCCAACTATTGACCACATTTCGGCAGACACCAAAATTAGTACTTGCACGACATTTAGCTTTTGCGCACACGTGACACCATCTGTTTACTTGCACTCGTTTAGCCGCCATTATTTAACAAATGTTGAGCGTTGTAGAAAAAAAATCTTGGTTCGCGTGTTAAGTAAGCACAGGCCCAGGTTCTAGCTATATATAAAGTTAGAACATTTAATTCACACTTTTACAAAAAAAATTACAAGCTATTTGTAGGGTTGTATAAGAACAAATTATTCAAGTGTGAGTACATTAAATGAAATTTTGTAAACGTTGTACCATATTATTACCCACATTTTGGCAGACATCGAAATTAGTACTTGCAAGACAACTTAGCTTCTGCGCCCACGTCACGCCAACTGTTTCCTCGCACTCGTTTAGCCGCCATTATTTAACAAATGTTGAATGTTCTCGCCACTCGATAGGTTGTAGCGGTAGCGTCTGGGCTTATACGCATGCGCGCACTAGTAAAAACAGTACCAACATTGCATTTTCTATATAAAAATATATTTACCTTGTAGATAGCTATCCAGCAGATAAATTCAGTTCATAAAATGGGTAAAATATTAAAGTGGCTGATATCCTTTAACTAGTTTCTAACTTTAATCTCCCGATAGCAATATTTAGCCTGTAGCCATAAGACCAGCCCTAAGTACTGTGTATTAGAAATAGGAACAATGCGTATTCAATGTAGCCTGTTTATTGAAACACTTTGTGAACCCAAAACTTCAAATAGAGGCGGCCTGCCGGTCTCTGCTTTTTTTGTCATTCAGAATACATAAAATCAATCGATCAAAAAAGTGACACACGCCAGGGTGGGGAACGTAATAAAGTGGTGGGGGTACTCCCTCTCCTCAAGCAAGTACTCAATTCGAGAAGGAAGATAAGACCCAAAAGGAAATTTGGTATTTTATTCTGTCACACCTTAAGGGGGCCGCCTCGGTACGTGAGAAAGTATCATTCGTGTTAGGCCTCATGTCTTAAAATGAAATGCTCTGTGCTGTTTTCTTGAACTACAGCGGCTGTCTCTGTCTAATCTTATCCTCTTTACACCTATCCTACCACCCCATGTCAGAAGAAGAGAAGCAAAGGAATGGAAAACTATTTCAAGGTCAAGATGCGTGGCTGATAGTCTCCCCACTACAAAGTCCAGCTTTCAGACTACGCCTACACAAAGCTATAGTACACATAAATAATAGGTTAAATGGTCATGTGTAACCTATTTTCAACAATTAATTCATTTTAATTTTAGGTGCCTATTCAGGATATCAGTAATTTCCACTGATTATTCTAGCTGACAGGGGAAGAGGAAGGAGAGTTTTGATGAAATGTACCCGTATTTGTTTAGAGAAAGGGCTATGGATAAACTACCCTTAGTAAACCTGGCCGGGATTCAAACCCCGACCTCCTTGTCACTGGCAATCTTATCTAGCTTGATCTTTACGTTTTAAATAATTAAATTAACTTTTTATTAGTGTTGAAACACATTGACTGTTTCATATAATATACACATACACAGTGGCTGAGCCAGAAAAAAATAACAGGGGGGGGAGCACCATGATAATATATTATTATTTTGCTACCTTACATCCTTTAAAAACCTCGTATCTGTATGTTAAAATTAATATTAAGACAAGATTAAAACGCTATGTTACATTAAAAGCTTTTGAGTCCACTGATAAATGCTGATAAATAATTATTTATCTTTAAGAGTTTGAATGAACTTTGATTTAAGTTTTCGTGTGTGTTTTCTATCAACCATGTTTAGAACCTCTTCAGGGAATATTTCAATACTTTTAATTAGAATGGGCAATGAGCCTGGCCAAACCATTGAGTCTTCCTTGACCCATTGTTGATCTCAAGTAGTTTTTAATTATATTCAACGAACTATAAGATCGTTCGGCTGTTGAAGTAGTAACTGGTATCACACAGTTTTCAATGGACACTCGATGTTAGGAAATATTGACAAAAATCAGTAAGCTTCCATTGGCCTATCGACTTTTACAAATTTCTGTATCAAGAATTCCCGTCATAGTTTCAATTCTCCTTGAAGTACCCCTATAGTGGATGAAAACACCAGATCTATGTGTTTTTGCTGCATCCATCATCTCTTCATATGTTAACAATTATTTTGATTGTAGCTAGAGGGCATTTAAACGATCGCTGTATATTTTCCGAAAATTGACAAGGGGGGCACTTGCCCCTGTGCCACTCCCCTGACTCCACCACTGCACGCACATACACAAACATACACACACACACACACACACACACACACACACCACACATATATATATATATATGGTTGAACTCCAGTCATCCGGATCATTATCAGGAAATAAAATAAAAAAGGAAAATACTGTACTGTAAAAATGATATTTTTAAATTACACTACTACCGTAAACATGTACATTGAGTATCAACTTAGTTTTTACATAAATACAGTACTGTAGGCCTACTGTATGATTCAAGTTCATTGCATTCTTGTTTACAGTAGCAATAAGTTTAAACTTACTGTATTTTTTAACTTCTGTAGAGTAGATTTTGCGTTTTCTTTCAAAACATTGCCTTAATTAAAGATAAATGTATATATATATATATATTAATCTTTAATTATATATATATATACCCTCTATACATCGAATTTCTCAATAATATCGAAGTTTTGATGAATCCCCTAACATTTACATATATAATCTGTTTATATAGGCCTGTATTAAAATACATTTTTATATATAGAATCTTTTCCAAGCCAAATCGGGAATTTTACCCCTGAAATGACATTGTTATAAGAAAACCAAGTGAGAAAAAATAGAAACTTTTTTTTACATAAAATATGTAAAAGCATAAGAATAATAGATAAATATGTTTTTTCGAAGTAAAATATGTTTAATACTTTTTTTCTGGATAAATATTGATTATTTATACAAACATAACTTGTATATAGTGTGATACATATTTACTTATATACAAGAAAAAGTTAGTTGATTAGAAAGTGTTTTTCTAAATACAATATACTACACAATACACAAGTATGAATAAATGGTACGAGACAGTCATACTTAGCTTTCTCATAGTCTATTATTGAAAAATCAGTCATCAGTAAACAACACATAAATGACTAATTTTTTTAACAAGTGATATTTGTCATCTCAAACAAGCTTAAGATACCCATTTGGAACTAAATCGTCAAAGCCACTTTAAAAATATTTCTAATTTTTGAAAAATAAGTCATCAGTAAACTACCCATAAACGACTTTTGATTTAAAAAAAAAAGTACACTGTGATATTTGTAATTTGAAACACTCCTAAGATATCTATAAATATTTCCAATTTTTGAAAAATCTTGTCAACAGTAAACTATTTTTTTTAAACATAGGCCCATGTTAAGTATGATATAATACTTTTGTAAAAAAAAAGTTGGTAGTACCAGTGCTTTTTAACAAACATGCGAGTTGTCTATTAATCTAAACATCTGCGTAACCTGAACAGGTAGTAAGACACTGTGATAATAATCCAAAAATCACCTTCCATTTATTAGATTGGCACTTATTTTTTACTGACTTACACCCAAAGGGTAAAGAAAGTATTGTTATCAACAAAAAAATTGAGTTCAATATTTTTATAGATATCGATGTTTCATGACCCAATGAAAAACAAAGTCATTTTCGAGATGCCGTTTGTCTGTGTGTCTCTCTGTATCTCGAACTAGAGCCTAAATTATTCTCTTCGATCTATATAAAACTTGCTCCCCCCTCCCCCCCTAGGGATTTAGTAATTAGATATATAACACTAAAATTAAGGGTAGTTTACTGAAGGGCAAAGAGGTAAAAAAAAAGGAGGCCAAAATATTTATTAGTATTGGGTGCCATAGAAAGCTATTTTGCGTTCAACTTGGTTTATTTTAGGGGAGACTTCAATTCAATCTATAATATATACGGATAATATAGATATATCGAGGTGAGTGCTCATAGAAATAAGAATATATAATAAGAGGGCGGGGAGAGGGGTGTTGAGTGAGGGGTTATTGTATTTTTTTAGAGACCAAAAACAATTATAATGTATTACTTCATCAACAAAGTGGGGGTAGTTAGAGATCTTTACTTTAGTTTACTATTGTTTAGACAGTAAACAAGATAGTGTTACATTATTTGCCAAATTTAAAAAATCGTAGTGAAGGATAACTCCAAATAGTTTTTGAAAGCATCCAATTTCCAAAAGTATGTCGGTGGAAGCTCACTTAAAATATCTTCTAGAGCAGGGGAGCACACAGAGATTATTCTAAAGGGGTAGCCAAGGTATAGAAGTTACAAGTCAAGTCATTAGTCAATCCAATCTATTACTTATATAAGACTCATAGTTTAAACAAAATACTTCATGATGCTATACAGACTAGACAGCGTTAAATACAGTTGGGTATGTCTCACACTCAGGCATGGATTCAAGGGGGCTAAGGAGCTATAATCCCCCCCCCTTTTGAGATATTTTTCAAAAATTAAATTGACGGATTGAAGGGTGCTGTGCTCCTCTTCAGAGATACGTCCAATGTGTTCGAACAAAACATCTTTCACCCCGTTTACCCCGAACACTGGATATCCGGCTCAATCCCCTCCTATCTCACCCCTCCTTTTTGTAATAAACAGCGTATTATTTACTATTGATTTTATTTTCATATTTTAACTAAAATAATATTACTATATTATAGTCACTTGAATTAGGCATCTATATTTTTAATAGTTCATTTTTATACTAATTTAAAAATTATAATCACAAACGAAATATATATGCTACAGTGGCTATACCTAGAAATTAAAGCTGGCAACCAAATCCAAGGTAACAGATATTTATAACCAATATAAGTTTAATCAGAAACTATTAGGTACAAAATGATACTTAGAATTACAATTTTTCTCCGGGGGTGAAAAACCCCTAGGGCACGAACCAACACTTTATTGGTTCCTAAAGGTATTTCTTTTGTGAAACCCGCCTCGGTGGCGTAGTTGGCTAACGCGCTAGTCGTGTTGATCTCAACCACCGAGGACGGGGAGATCAAGGTTCGAATCTCGGTCGGGTGAACTGGGGGTGGTTTTTCTAAATGGTTTTCCACTCTCCCTCCACGCAAATGCGGGTTCACTTCCTTTAAATTCAACCTACCCTATTCCTAATCCATTAGCGTAATTAGTATTTAAGTGTATAACCCGAACGGGTAGTAAGACGCGGTGCTAAAAATAAAACTAGTAAATAAACAAGTGGATGTAATTCTTGTATTGTAAATTCTAAGTAAGCCTTTAGGGTGTAAGGTATCTAATGTACCTAATACTTGTTTTTGTTATGGTACACAATTAATTATAACTAATGTCAAAACTTTATAGTTCGTTTCATAACTATTCATATAACCATTTTCTACTCTAATGGATGGTATAGCTTTGTTTACAACTTGATTAAATTAATGCAGACTTCAACAAAAACCCCAGGATTTATTTCATCATCGCCACGATGCATGGAGGGTGGGGTGGAATGGGGGTGGCAGAATTATTCTCCGCTTGTGACAATACCCTTAGTCTTCCCCTGACAATAGATATCTCCTTCACCATAATCACCCCGGCTTATGATAGTAGGCTGATAGTATTTGATATAAGAAACCAATTGTTATTAGAATATATTAGTAGGCCTAACAATCAGCACAGAAAAGTCAACAACCCTAAAAAACTCCCCCTCGCACACTCAGACCACACAAACATAGATATTCTATATGAGTGGCTCCCATCATTTTCCAGTTCACAGACCCCCTCAAGCCAATGATGATTCACCGCAGCCCTCTAACCTCCCCAGCCATACATGGTGAAATAAAAACACTTACACATTTATAGTATTTTACGTAACCAATTATATATAAATATTGTCGAACAGGAAAAAAAGACTTCTAAGAAAATTGTGAATACCGTATATTTTTTATATAATGCGAAAATTCAAATAAAAGATAATTAAAAAAAACAAGGGCTTATATTTGTTTCGCGGGCCCCCACAGGTGCCCTCACAGATCCCTAGGGACCCGTGAATCCAGGTTGGGAACCTCTATCACATTCAATCTCCGAGGGTGGTACATTTAGTAGACTTATGCCAAATATAACGTGTGGAGATTATTACTAAATTGGACAAACGGTCAGGATATTATGGATCATGAAAATGAAATAAATACCGTATGTATCTAGCTATGTTCACACAAAACTATTTGCTCCCGAAAATTGATAATGGATAACCTATTAATGTAGTTTTCCTACCCCGTACAAAGCTGACTAATCTCCAAATTTATTGGTTCTATAGCTTTGGGCCAGTTTCATAGTCAGACTTAGTACGCCTAAAGTGTGAGTTGATACTAAATACAGGACGACCCCTACCTAGACCAAAATAGAATGGGCCAGTTTCGCATATGAAACTGGCCCACTCCATTTAATTTCAGGTAAGTGACGTCTTGTATTTAGTATAGCGCCGCACTTGAGGTGTACTAAATCTTACTATGAAACTGGCCCTTTTTTTTTAAAGTTGTGTTGAATCCAACATTATGGACATTTCAATGGAAGTGCAATGAGAAGGGTTTACGCTGTCCCGACAATCAGCTTTGTCCTCTCTGCCTGAAGAGAGAAAAACACCTTGTCTGAAAAAAAAAGTTATCTAATTTATTGTTATCTATTATTAGTTTTTTTGTGAACTACTGTAGGTATGTCATGACAAAACACGTTCTAATTTGATTTAAAGTTTCTCATAGAACATTTGTGTTCACTATTATTATTATTATTATTAATACTATTATTATTATTAAAATAAGGTTTAAATATATATACATATATTTACTTTGTTCTATAAAATACATGTTTCTACGGCTTTCTTTGTTTTTTTTGTTGTTTTTTTTTGCGGCGAGCACCAAATCGTAATTTTGTTTTTTTCTCTCTACGTTTGTCTTATTTACGTGTCACGTAATCCATTTTAAAAAATAAACAAAAATATGTATCACAAGCAACTAAATAAAAAATATATAATTGAAAGTATTTCAAACTTAATAGAAAACTAATTAATTACTGTGCCAAACATTGTTTGAGTCTTAATTATATTAAATGAGCAGACTATATATATATATTTTAAAAACATCAAAAAAGATGCTAAATCGATCAACCCCACTTTGATCCAACAGAAAGTGTGGTACGCAAGATCCATGTCAAGCCAGAGGTAGAGAGGAGACGAAGCGGACTCGAGCATCATTCTTGCATACCACCCAGTAGTTGACTAAAAGAGCGCATGCGCACAGAAGAGGGGGAATATTTATCTCTTCTTCCTTCTTTTCCTCTCTTCCGAGCAAGTGAGTGGCGTGGTGGCGACACTATCCAGTATGAAACGTACGCCTTTGACTCTTCTAAACTACAAAATTAATCCTCAAATAACTTAAAATTTTCTGTTGTGAGCCTATCAAAAAAATACGGTGTTTGTTAGAGGAAGGTTTAATCTAGGGCAATGTTACATCGAGCCTAGTCTCATAGCAACACAAACAGCTTAAAATGTTATTGAAAATGGATAATATTACATTTTCACGATTTTATTTCTATTATTAAAACTAAAAATAGAGAGTTGTTAAGCAAACATAGCCCTGTTGGAATCTTTTGACTTCATTTTGGCGTGAACCATATTTTAAAATAACGCATTACTGATTAAATATGACGGGATTTCTGAAAGTCTACACGGCGACTTCTCGCCTATAAAGGCGGCCCCCTTAACAACTTTCAAAAAACCGGCCCGGCGAACGACCATGGAATTTATGGTAGTCGTCAGAATAGAAGTAGCCGTACACCCACCAATCCCAACAAATTTAAAGAAAAGAAGTGTTACAGATGTCATTCCAAATTCCACCTGGCGCGAAACTGCGACAAACAATCCCGGTCGAATATTTCGGTTGTGTCGGTGGAGGCAAGTTCACGGAATGAGGGAGACAACTTAATCTCGGATGCAGGATTGGGTTTCCTCGCTGGATCGTCACTAATAATTGTCTTCCACGTCATTATGGAGAAACAATGTTGTTAGGAGCTCCAGGTGGACTTTGATCGCTAAAAATAATCGCACTTCTGGCCACAAGCTCATTACATAACGTTGTTCCTGAAGATCTATTGGAAAATCACCAAAGAGATTTTTTTTAATTCAAAAAATTTTCACCTCAAAAATTAATTAAAGGAAAAATTATGAAATTTTAGATTTTTATATATCTTTGAAGAAATAACAACTATGGCCAATTTAGTTAGAATCTAATGTCTAGTGGTATTTTCAATGGATCAATTGTAATGGAATGGCCCTTTAGTTTACAAAATACAAACACAAAAGAAATATAATTATACTAAAGGTAAAGATAACAATAATTTAAATTATAAAGTTCAAAGATAATTTTTATTTTCAAGTCAAAGAAACAAACAAAGTTTTGAATTTATTTTACAAATATAGTTAAAGTCAAACAAACCAAAAGGCAAAAAGCTTTATTGTTCAAGAATCAGATACCGTAAGCAAATGATTTAGAGTCCAAATAATTGGCTGAAAGAGCTTCTGAAAATGAAGTTAAAATACATAAACAAAGATAAGTTCACCGCAAAAAAAACAAAACATTATTTTTAACACCACATATTATACAAAATCTCTTCCTAATGGTGACTTTGGAGCGAACTAATAACAGTTTTAAAACACTGGGTATATATGTCGTACTTCCTGGAACATAGCCAAGAGGGCTATACAATCGCAATGAACTACCTAATGTCTGCACACAGCGATAGTTTGTTCTTCTTGCACACAACACTATTAAATGTTATAGGCCCGTAGGCCGCAGGCCCTCCTCCATACCCCTAGCGCATCAAGCCTAATGCTTTGAGCTGCTAGTCCTGCTTGTCTTCATCTTGAATGAGGGACTTCTAACTTCTTCCTCTTAATCCCCTTCTTTGCTTCACCCACATTCAAGATTTTAAATTTCTTCTTCCTTATCAAATCTTCACCATTCCATACCAATATCTTCCCCACTTTATCTCTCATTCAGTAGTCCAAATCTTCTAGTCCTCTTCGTCTCCATCAACTGTATCACACCATCCCCGAGTCTTCTACTTCTTTATCCCAATCCTTGTACCCATCTCCACAAATTCTTTTAAAATCTCAACTGTGTCCCCCACACTCTCCCTTCTCCACACCTGACGCCAATCTTGTATTTTCTTCACTAGCCCGGTACTTAGGTCTTTATAATTTTCTTTTTGTCCATGATGTGGTAAATGTTTCCGCAACATAGTCCACAATTTTGTTCTTCAAACATGACATTCCCAGAAAATGTCCATAAGTCACTAAGAAAGTGGTAGCATAATGGATTTCAATCATTTCATATTTTTATACTTTCATTAAAAAAAGATGGAACTACACTAAAGTTTCCCTTCCTTTGAGGCTATTCAGGCTCTCATATTAGCATTGTTCTAAGACTTCTCTTTAGTACCTATCAATCAGATCTTCTTAAAATTCCCTTCTGTATCCAAATGTCAACCGGGATGACACCTCCCAGTACCGCAACAGCATCACGTAATACCGTCCTATATAATTATGTCACCAAATAAGTGCCTTCCCTTGCACACTCATATATATATGTGGGCTACTAATTATGGTATTGTTCTAGGAATGAAATAAATAAAATGTAGAGTAGATGTACGAGCATTTGTGTAGGGGAAGAGTAGGCAACTATTTAGAAAAAAACGAACCTCAATACACTCAGCGGGATTCAAACCTTTGAAATTCTTGATACCGGCAAAGGAGACTTTTGTTCTTGACCATATGCTCACTTGAGTGGGTAATAATGTTAATGCTGCTTATATCAACAATATGGTATCCACTTATGTGTACGTTTTAAGATAACAATATTAATATAATAGTTTAGTTTAGAAAACACTTTAATTATTATTTTTGAACATATTCATTTTTAATCGAATAAAGTGAAAAATGAGACAATGACACAGGAAACGAACCCAAGGCCAGGTGACATTTTTAAATATATTCGATAATGATTGAGATACGGCTCATTATATAGTTATAATTGCTATTTCCCCAAACTTCGCCTTTCATATATAAGTACTTAGCTATTGTATAGCATTGCTTTCTTCCATATTTAAATTTTACTTTTTTATACAAAGAGAAAATATTGTAATAGTTTAGAAATTCGAGCTTGAGAATATTTTGAATTTTGACATTCTATTTACCTATGAACACAAAAACGTTTATCTGTATAATTCTGTCTGTAGCTGGTGCCCCAACCAAAATGGTTTGATGTATTTTGATCAAACTTGATATCTAGGCGTTATATGCTATTTCCTTCAACCGTTTATTATATTTTAATTCTAGCCTTTAAAGTAAGGGTTGTTTATTAAATACTATTCTTAAAATTTGGAAATTATTTGAAAATGGCTCAAACAAATTGCTTTAAAATTAATGTCTGTAGTGTATTTCACATGACAAATAATATTGTATTCCTATTTTTAAGTTGAAAATTTGTAAAGGGTATTTTACTGACGACACATTTAGAAATGGGATGTTCCTCCAAATTTGCTATGACTTTGTTTTAAAATATATATCACATGAGTGTTTTACATGAAGAATGACATGTGTTCTTGTTTTTCAGAGAAAAATGAGTGCATAGGTAGTATATACGACTGTTATTACTTTAATTAAAATTATCTTGAAAATGGCTTTATTGTGTTTTACATAATAAATAGCAAAGGCATAGAAAAGCCTGTGTCAGGAAGGGAATAAGAGGGAGGGTCCGAAACCTCCCTGGTATTGATGTACCCCCATAGTATAAATACTTATAAAATAATGTTAGCTAAACGTTTGTAGCTGACACCTTAGGAAAGTTAGATTTCCACACCCTTACTTGTTCAGTATGTATTCAATATAGTACCTTATTTATTCGGACTTGTTCTATTATTATTATTATTATTATTATTCATATTTTTGCCTAAAATATATTTATTTATTCCTACTCAGTCCTTATTTATTCTGACTAGTTTCTTATCGATTCCGAAGTGATCACCCTCATCTATTCCGAATCATTTGCCCTTATTTATACTGACACTTCTCTTAATTATTACAAATCATTCCTTCTTGTTATTTGTTCTCTTTCCCTATTCATACCAATTCGTTATTTTTTCTATTTCGACTCATTCCTAATTCTTTATTTTTGAAATAATTCCTCCTTGTTTATTCCAACTTGTACTTTATTTTCAAACATGTTCCTTATTTATTCCTACTCATTGGATATATAGCTCAGTCATTTTGGGTGAACAAAAGGTTAAACATCGAACTAATTGTAAAGGAAATAAAGTTCACTTTTTATACTTGGAATAATATCCCCAATAACATATCAAAAGTCTAGAAAAATCTCAGTATAGGAAATCAGCCATATTTGCCCTCATATTGGATTTACTCTCGAAATCTATAAAATACACAAATTACTCTGTACAACTTTAAATTTATATGAAATAGAAAGTTTGTTTGAACCAGGAACATTATTTTAAGCTATTTAAAACATGTTTACCAGTAATAAGCTTGAGAAAGGCTTTTTACATGTTTTTTGATGAGGTCTTTTTCTTCATCATAAACCATACAGTTTCTTTTTATTTGCTACCGTTCTTAACGTTTATTTTTTTGTTTCAGGTGCTGATTATTGTGAGCTGATGTAATAATTATCATGGATGAGAATGTAGTTGTGAAATGTGTCCTTTGTGACAAGAACTTATCTGATGAACAAACAGTGATATTACGAAGCAAAGGAAGTGAAGAAATAAACGAAGCAAGTGAATCAAGAGGAAGTGATGTACAAACTCAAGAAGGACATTCGAAATGTAGGAAAACATGGGGTAATCCAAACAACATTGAAACATTTAAAAGGACATAACCAGCTGCTAGTACTAGTAATGAACCTGTGTTTCGATCACAAGTGGAAACATTTCAATTCAATAAGCATTGCCTGTTTTGTGGACAGGAAGCCAAACTCGATGGTAGAAAGAGAGGGTGTGATGTTTTCCCAATTCGAGCTCATGCATTGCTTGCTACCATAATGAATGTATGTATGCATGCACCAGTAGGGACGATGCATGGAGTAAACAAGTATTGGCAAGGCTTGTATTTGCTGAAGATCTTCCAGCCGTAGATGCAGTTTACCACAATCAATGTAACGTAAACTTCAGAAATGGAAAAGTAATTCCAACAAGTTATGTGCCACAAAATGAAGCAACAAATGAAAAGATGCAACTGAAAGGCCGACCACAGCAGGACGAAAGAACAAATAGTTTTCGGGCTGCCATACAAAACTTCAAAAATAATTATGAAGATCAAATAACCATATGTGACTTAATGAAAAGAATGGAAGACAATCTGGAGTCTTCTGGTTCAGAATATCATGCATATTCTGAAAAGTATATAAAACAGAAAGTTACAGAATTATTAGGTGATAAATGATAATGTAATATTCACAAATATGAAAGGACAAATAAATTTTGTAACATTTCAAGCAAGTGCTTCTTCAATTCTTATTCAATACTACAATACTCCAAATGGAGAGAATGAAGAAGCAGAAAAACAAAGAATAATTAAAACATCTGCAAAATTGATTAGGAATGATGTGAAATTGTTTCAAACCTCTAATTATCACTATCCACTGACTGAAAATATGGCTTCTGTAGACAAAGCAATGAACCTGTTGCCGGGCAGTTTTCAAGTGTTTATGAAGAAAGTAATCGGAGTAAAAAATTATAAAAATCAGCTTCTATAAGTCAAGCGATTATTCAAGCAATAAAACCACGATTCTTTGTATCACCTCTCTAATTAGGACTGACAGTGCAAATGCACCACCATTTTGGTTCAAGGTTTTTGATATATTCTTTACACCAGCTTGGTTTCTGCTCCTCCTATAACGAAGTAGAGAAGTATGAAAGGAGTGCATCAACAACATAAACCTTGATACATTGATAGATTCACATCAGTTCGTTCAGTATGTTGCAGACAACATAGACCACAACATTAACACACTTGATGGATATGGCACCTTCCATGGTATGGGTTCCATAGCAGCATTTACTCCGGGTAAGATCATATCTAGAGCTGTTCCCAAGAAGGTAATCACAACACACGACCTTATTACCGCAGGAAGAATAAAAATTATACAGTATCGGACACCCAAATCACTTAAAGAACTCAAGTTCAAAGAGTTAGAATGCATGAGGTCTTTAGAAGAGCCTCTGAAACTACAGCCTGACACAGTTGGAAAATCATATCCAAGGCCAGGATGGTCGGTTTCATACATATGATTCATAAAGGTCAACAGCACCCAGGCAAGTCATCTATTGTATTCTTGCCCATTAATGATCTAGAACCATCAAATAGTTCGTGTATATACTCTACTCGTAATATTCGATCAACAGTTGTGGTGGAAGGCTTTCAGCATTATTAAAAATAAAGCTGAAGGAAGTAATTTGAAAAAAGTCATCTTTCTACTTAGTGGTCTACATACCGAGATGAGCTTTCTGGGATTTATAGGTCACCTCATTAAAAGCTCTGATTTGAAAGAAATTTTGAAGCAGATGTATGGCAGTAACGCAGTAATTCATATGCTTAGTGGGAAGGCTTTATCAATAACAAGGAGAGGACACATGTTGGTAGATGCTGTTTTGAAAATATTAGCAATAACAGAGGCTTTGAAATTACCTTTGTCACATCAATGGGAAACTCCTACAAGTCAGGAACAGGATGAGAAAAATTGGAAGCTGCCACTAGAGGATGATACTGAATCTGTCAAGGATGGCATGAATGGTCTTATTATCAGTGCTGCAGAAATATACAAGGTAATGTCTGATCAACGTTTGGATGATGAGTCACATCTCATATTACTAAATATAAATACTAACAGGGACAAGTAAAAGGTGGAAAGCAGAACTGGTAGATTATGGGTACAGTACATGACAACGGTTGACATTTTAAAGAATTTCCTTCGGGCACAGCGTACCGGGGACTGGAATATACATTTGTTAGCTATAAGCGATATGCTGCCATACTTTGCAGCAGCAGGGCACAATATGTACATCTCCAAAAGATGCAATAGCTTAAGAAGTCTTACCTGATCGTATACAGCAAGTTCCAAAAAGGTCTACATGTTGTTCATCGTAGTAACGAGTACTGGGCAGGTCTTTCCAGTGAACTTATCATTGAACAGGCACTGATGAGAAGCATAAAATCCAAAGGAGGGTTAACTAGAAGACAGAAGCACAGCTACAAGTATGGGTTCAATCCATGCAAGAGTTTACTACTGTCATGTATAATACAAGTGAACAACACAAAGAAGCTTCATACATCAGGCAGAAAAGAGACTGCTTAGGCACCAGGAAAATCTTGACATTTCTATTGGATCGAAGCCCATTCACCACTGATGAACTAAGGAACTAATAGAAATTAATAAGTATTAAGTCAGAGTAAATGAAAAATGAGTAGGAAGAGAAAACCATCAAGTAATAGTAATTAATATGGTATATATATATATATATATATTATTTACTCTAACTTAATAATTTCTTTTAGTTCCTTATCCATTTTGATCCAATTATTACATTTCCAACTGGTTCCTTATTTAATCTGACTTTTTCACTTTTATTTCCCTAAACTAAGTCTATGAGGAGCATGTTAGCTGTCACCAGATGAGATAGGATTTGGAATGAAGATGTTGTTTCTAGAGTTGAGGTACATGAGATAGTAGAGGAAGCTAGGATGAGATGGTATGGACATGTAATGTGAATAGTAGGGGAGAGGATTCCAAGAAGATTAATGAATACGAAGTATGTAGGAAAATACCACAAGGGAGACGGAGGAACAGATAGCAGCAAGTGTGCAGGTGAGAGGAGCAGAATGGAGGAGAGTACAGGATGGAGATGGAGGCATTTTATTAAACAGACCAGTCTGGAAACAGTTGATGATGATGATGATATTGTTTCTGAATCTTTTATTATTTTCTGATTGTTTATTTATTTATTCTCAAATCTTCTTAAGATATCCAGACTCATTCCTAATTTATTAAGACTAGTTTGTTTTATTTACTCTAACTGGTTCCTTGTATATTTTGACTTATTCCTTAGTTATTCCAAATTGGTCCTTTTAAATATGCTGACTCATTTCTTTTTAAATACGACTCATTCCTTATTTATTCTGACAGGTTCCTTGTTTATTTATACTCATTCCTTAATTATGCAAACCCGTTCCTTATTTTTTTTTCTGACTCGATCCTTATAAATTTTGAATCATTACTTATTTATTGTGACTAGTTCTTTATTAATCTGTGTCATTTCTTATTTATTCTGATGAGCCTTTATCAATTATAATTCTATCCTTATTAATTTTGATTACAATTTGTAATAATAACACAATCTTATTTATTTCGAATTGTTTCTAATTCATTCTGAATCAATATTTATTATGATTCAATCCTCCTTATTTATCCAACCTCGTTATAATTTATTTATGACAAATTTCTCCCTATTTATTTATCTATTCTGATTCACCCCATAAAAAACCGATTAGTTCATTATTAATTCCTATTGATGACCTGGTGGTCTAGGGATAAGGTTTCAGACTTTTGTGCTAAGGGTCCGGGGTTCAATCCTCGGTCCCGGCACTGATTTATCTAATTGCCAAACCCTTTCTTAATTTATGACAAGACTTGTATTGATCACAACTTGTGAATTTGTGGAGTGCCAGGCCTCCACCGTGGTTTGGATCCCACGTTAAACTGTAGGTCCTCCATTTCATCTCACAATCAGCCTACCGTTACACATTAGCGTAAAGTGCGTACAACCCGAATGAGTAGCAAGACGCGGTGCTAATAATATTAATAATAATATTAATTCCTATTATTTCAAAGTGTATTTTATTTTTCTAACTTAATAATCTTAAACTATTCCGAAAAATTTCTTGATCATCCCGACACTATCATTTATTATTCAAACTAAATTCTCCTTATCTATTCAGACTCAACCTGTATTTATCCAGACCTGTTTTTCCTTATTAATTCCAATTCGTTACTTATTTATTCCTACTCACTACATTTTGTTGTAAGAACTGTTTTAAAATATTCCAAAAATTTCCTTACTGACTTGTTCCGTATCCATTCTAAGTCTTTATTCCGAAAAGTTCCTTATTTATTTAATTTAAATGCCTGCCTGATTACCGTATTTATGATAGTGCCACAGGATGGTCGTAGCTAAGTGGAGAAGGTGTATAGGACTTGTTCTTACATTTCTTCTAGGCATTGGTTCTTGATGATCGATGGATGAATTCCTTCAATAAATAACCTATATGGAAGATGTTTGAATAAATAAGGGCAGCGTTTACACATATGAATTAAGGTCCACAAATTTCGTCGCGATCTAATTTCAACTAACCTCATCAGGCTCCTATCCAATGGTGAAGCCTGTTGGCGCCGTCTAACCATTGTATACGAGCGTGATGAGAGCTGCTCATCGTTAGAAAAGATGAATGAATCCTCAAAACCCCCAGATGAACGACTTGGATTTCTAGATTATGAGGCTGGTTCCCTGAAGGTGATTGACTCCCTGCCCGTGGCTGACTCACTGGAGGTGGCTGACTCCCTATTGGATTGTCTTACCGATCGACCTTTCTTATAACGTTCATACGCCTTCATTATAAGAGCAAGAGCCTTGTCATCAAATGCAGATGTTTTCTTCATGTGAGCAGCAGCTTGTTGAGTTAACATCATGGCCTCGGAATGCTCCGTACTGAAGGAAGAATCTTGTTGAACTGACACAGAAGGTGGACTGGACCAACTGGACGAACTTACAATATTACTTTGAAGGAGAGTTGTTCCCGGGTATGACACTATCGGTTCAAGAGAAGAAAAGTCTTGTTGGCTTGATCCAGAGGGTGGCTGACTTGACGATGTTCTCTCAGATGGGTCTTCTTGTCTTGATATGGAAAGGCGACTGACTTGCTGACCTATACTTACCATTCCGTTGAATTGACCTCTTGTTCCCTGGTACACTGCTGGCGGCCGTCGTTTCCTCTGTAAAAAATTGTTCATAACGAACAGTTTTTATGGACGATGGCCGCCCATCGTCCGTTTTTATGGACGATGGCCGCCCATCGTCCGGGCACCCGACGGTGTTAGGGGCGCCCCCTTGTTGCTCACCATCAACTGAAACAAACCACCACAAGCACAATATTATATTGAGTAGAAAATGCTATTTACTCGTTGATATATCAAGATGCTTAGTTTTCTAAGGGGTAGAATGGTAGGTGAGAGGATTCCAAGAAGATTAATGAATATGTCAGATAATATTTAGAAAAAAAAATGTGGCTCAGTTCTAATCTTAACTCTATTGTATAGCTTTAAATAAACAAACCAGTCAAACCTTGATAAATATAATTATTTCTCAGCAAGGGCAATAAAAGCTACTCAATTTTTTATCTTCAAATTACATACAAACCATAAATGTGGCTAAAGTAAAACCACAAAAAAATATTACGATCAAATTATTGTATATTGGATGAGTCTACATCGTCGAAGGACCGATGTTTTTTAAAAACACTTCATAGTTCTAGAACATGTAATATGAAGATATAGTCCATATCACAGAACAAACAATTGTTTGCATAACAATAGGGAAACTAAATGATTAATCCAAAGTACATAATTTTTATTCCACACCTCATCGACCATTCATTTATTCATTTGTTTTCCCTCAGAGTGTTGTACTAATTGCTGTTACTTTTCAGTGCATGTATTCATTGTGTTTGTAAAGTGTCATCCTGTTTCTCCAAATTTGTCAGGTCTGCAAATAATCCTCAGCCTTCAGTGCCTTGGCTACTGACTAGCTTTCTCGCTCGAGATAAGCTCTTCCTCTCCTCCTTACTCTACCTCCCCATCTATTTCGCTAGTCTCACCAGCAGCGGCTGTACAACGAATGTGCTCTACGGTTCTGTCTCCTAGATAAGAGAGATCTTTCTATCTCTTTCTCTCTCTCTGAGAGATTGCTGCACCTGTGCAATGGGTGATAGTAGAATGCATTTAGAATTTGGTGTATAGTTTGTGACATATATAAATATAGCCATGGTTAAGCCACAGACCAAGGTATCTGCCCCGGTAAATCAAGTCTACCGAAGTCTACTGAAGCTAGTGCGGCGATATTAAAAAAAACATGATCCTTAAGGTCTTTTTGTGAATGGATTTGAACATTATAATTTATACATAACAATTGACAGCAATTAATGACTGTAGAAATAAATAATAATTATAGTTTATTTCTGTTATGTTAAACTAAAAAGAACCATGTTTTAATTGGCTCTATAGCATTTGATACTTCCTATAACTATCAGCTTTGAAACAAAACTATCCCTCAACATTTTAGAAAACATTCTAAAATAATCTTCCGTAAGGAGTGTAAGATATGTTAAAATAATATACAGACTTAGATAATGCTTGATAATATAGATAAATGAATGTTAAGATTGAATATAATGAAAATTAAGATTAATAAGTTAAAACATATTTAGTTAAAGTCAAAGCATAAAAATAATACAATGAATGAGTAAAAATTAAGTAAATAAAGTGTTGTCATATAACCGTAATTTCATGAGAATGAAAAAGTTAATGTACACAATAGTAGATTAAATAACAGACGTTATTGACCAGAAACAACCTTATAATTAAATTTTAATAAAGTATAAATTGTAGTTGAATAAAAATTAATTTAATTTGAAGTCAAAGCATAAAAAGAACATACATTGATATAAGTAAAATTAAGTAAATAAAGTGTTGTCATACAGCCGTATTTATAAGAATAAAAAATTAGTGTACACAATAGTAAATTAAATAACAGACGTTATTGACCAGAACAATCTTATAATTAAAATGTAATAAAGTATAAATTGTGGTTGAATAAAATGGATTAACCCACAAGTTATTTTAATTTAAAAGTTAATAAGAGTTTAAGCCAGTTCTAAATCTTGAAAGTAAAATCAAATTGAATACAGTAGAATGATTGTGAAAAGGAATAAATACAGAGTGTAAAGAATCAAACAAGAATTAGAATGAATTGAAATTTGAATTTCAATTATCATGACTTATAAACCATACTTGAGAAAGTTATTTGGAAAATAGTCAAATGATGTTGATGTTTCAAGTGAGGTAAACCTGACTGTTTACATAACACTATAAATAGATAATAGAGAGTAAAAACCTGGTGTAAAATTTAAATTATAAGTTGAATAAAATAGACTACATATTTACTTAATGTTATATGAAAATTAATATAGCATCATAAAACCAATTATCTAAGTCTTGTTGTAAGGATTAGACTTCCCTTACTCCTTTTTTAATGTTTCTGTAATGATGTTGTTTACAGTTGCTCTATTGTCCCGACATGTTTCGGTGCTAAAGTGGATGCACCATAATCATGGAGCTGAAATTAAAATTAAGAGACTTGCTATAAAGTTGGTGAAAATAAAACTAAAATTAAATTAAGAAAGGATAAGATCTATTAGATTGACATAAAGTGAAAACAAGCAGACTTACTCCGAAAGGTGATGAAGCACGATGGGAACAAACAACGGCTATGGACTGAAATGTGAGGAGTGTTGTAGATGTAATATATAGTGGAGAAAGCAATGCAGCCAACCTAATTGGGAATGTAAATAGCTAAGTGGGTTTGAATTATTATACAAAAGAAAGTGTATGAGATACTACGGAGGATGGAGAAAAATTGGTTAGGATTAAGGATAGAAAAATGGTCTACATCTTCTCGGCTCCGGCTCGGACGGGCCATTAAGCTACGATGGAGGGTAGAGCAGGAAAAGTGGGTTGTATAATTTTAGTGAATTTAGGTAAACGTTTTATAGTATTGACTAAAATTTGATTGGACGATTGAAGTTGTTCATTGAGGATGAGCTTTTTTTCCAGAGTAGCTTCATGAATGAAAAAGTTTTCGGCTATGTTTAACTTAGGTCCTTTGTGAACGAAATATAGGGGTTTAAGACACTGTTCAATAGGTTTTGGTTGGTGGTTGGAATATTTTAGATGTTCGGCGAACTTCGATCTAGTTCTATTAAATTTGAAATCTGAAATGTGATCTTTATAGCGTGTTATAAAGTTTCGTCCAGTTTTGCCTATGTAAATGCTGTTGCATTCACATGTGAGTACATTCCATTTTTCTTATAAATGTTGGTTTTATTTAGGTTACTATTGTTAAGGTTCTTCTTGATATTATTATTGGTTGTAAAAGCGATATTAGTATTGTGAGTTTTGATGATGTTGGTGATGCGATGTGTTTCAGGACCGATGTAATTGAATTTTAGCCATTTCTTCTGTTCAGTGGCGTTTATATTATTATTAGTAAGGGTAGTAGAAAAGTTGTCCAATTGAAGTTTCTTTTTTTGGTTTTGTAAAATCTTGTAAATGGTAGAATGGGAGTATCCATTGTTGGTTGCAATTTGTTTAATGATGTTGAGTTCTATTTTATAATTGTTTTTGTCAAGAGGGATGTGGAGTAATCGATTAATTAGACTATTAAAGGGGGCAAGTTTGTGAGAGAGGGAATGGTTTGAATCGTAAGGTATTATTGCATCAGTATGAGTAGGTTTTCTGAAAATTTTGTATACCAGTTTGTTGTGACAACTTTTAGTGATATTGAGGTCTAAATAATTAATGCTATTATTATTCTCTTTTTCGATGGTAAAGGAAAGTTTCGGGTGGATGTTGTTTATTATGTTGGAAATGTAAGGAATATCGTAATCATTATCGAAAATAATAAGGATGTCATCCACGTATCTACAGAAGAATTGTTTATTTAGTAAATTATTTAAGCTGTTAAAGATAAATAGGGTCATATTTCTGTAAAAATATTTCTGACATTATACAAGAGATTGGAGAACCCATTGCTAATCCATCTTTTTGCAAGTAGTATTTGTTATCAAATTGAAAATAGTTTTGTTCAGTCACTGTTTTTACAAGTTTAGAAATTTGGTCGATGTACTATTCATTGAAGTTTTTTGATATTAGGGTTTCATTTATAATATTAATGGTTTCAGAAATAGGTACGTTAGTGTAGAAATTCGATATGTCCAGGGACATGAATTTTGAATTTTGGTTGAGGGGGATGGATTTAAGCTTTTCGGTAAGATGGATGGAACTTTTGATATTGAATTGATTGGGACTTTGCGACCATCAATTCAATTAGACTAGATGATTACATAACATGTTTATTTTATTATTCTGTGTTGAACTATTTACTATCCTCACCTGTGGTCATGTCGTCTTAGGCGTCACTCTTATAATCTACTGGATTGCTAGTAAAGGGGATTTATGGGTTTACTAAGTTTTCACACTAAAAATTTACTCACTTACTCCATGCAAATGTATGTACATTTTATATGGATTACAGGATCCTCCTAGTGAGTTAAAGCTGCCTAAAATCGAGGGAAATACTAAGCTATAAATACTTTCAATAAAAAAAGTTGAAATTAGTCAAACTTCCATAATGCACAAACTTATACAAAATTACCTTAGACAAGTTTGCTTTTACTAAAAGGCATAAGAGTCTTATTTTTAATTAAATATCAAACAACATGATTGACAGATGTGTTTATCTTCTCCATGAAAACAATCAGGGTTCATTATAAAATTAATTGCTGACACAGGGTTGAATTTTAGGAGTAGTGGCCGAAATGCACTCTCCCCCCAAATTATATTTCTGAGGGGTGATGATTGAGGGTCCTCACTTTATATCTTTCACCAATTTATTATTTATTATCTTATTACTAATAAAATACTAAACACCAATAATATATTCAAAGAATTGTAAACAACATTTAATACAACTTTCATTAAAATTATTAAATATTAATTAGCATAGTGGAAAGAGCTTAGCTCCCTAACACTGGACTTTCATTCACTCAAATTCCTGTATGGTTGTTGACCAGTGAATTTCAAGTAAACCCTTTTCCCCTTCACCACATCATACCGACAGTCTCAGGATTTGTTAATAATTAATATTTTATATAGTACCGCGTCTTACTACCCGTTCGGGTTACACGCTTAAGTACTAATTACGATAATGGGTTAGGAATTAGGAAGGTCGAATTTAGAGGAAGTGAACCCACATCTGTGTGAAGGGAGAGTGGAAAACCATTTAGGATAACCCACCTTTAGTTCACCCGACAGAGAATCGAACCTCGATCTCCTCGTCCTTGGCAGTGTAGCTCAACACAAAACCAGCGCGTTAGCTAACTATGTCACTGAAACGGGTATCAGGATTTGTTGTTTTATTTTCCATTGGAAAGCGAAAATAAAGAGAAACTACTAATAACCGTCATGGAGGGGGGGGGGGGGAGCTTGTGATATTGTTGTTCAAGATGAAAACTTTGTCCAGTTAGCCGATTATTAGAATTATTAGTATATAAAAATATGGTTTTACTTCAAACAGTTTATATCTCCCAAAAAACCGGTTTCACTTTAGACTCTAAATTTACTTTCTCCATACACATAAAATTATGTGTGTTATAAAATTATTCAAAAAAATTTACTGACTATAAAGTAAAATCTTTCTTTTTATTCTATAATACAAGGTGACTTGGAATTTGGTTCAATTATTTGGTCTCCATAATACAAAAAGTTTTCCCATTTGCTTGAGAAATTAAAAAATAAGTTTGTTAAATCATTTTTCTAAAATGATCCAAATATTATACCTTTGCTCTTAATAGAAACCCGGCGAACATACTTTGATACTTTCAACTTAAAGGATTGTACATAATCTTCTTTATACAACTTATTGTATACAATTTCACGGACTAGAACACGTCCTATGGGTCATTTTTACTGTAAAACTTTTGAATTGTTAACAACAGTAAGCCTATTTGACAAAACCGAACCAAATTAATATATGATAATATAATTATTAATAAAAACCATTACAATTTAAAGTTATATTTGTATTATATTACATATAAAGAATAAACTCAATATATTTATCATTGTTTTATTTGATATCTGAGTGATTCTCCAAAGAAGTGACTTTTTTATGTCCCTTCAATCATGTATCTATCATATATATAAATAAATATATGTTTATTTGAATGCAGGAAACATTTAGTACCATTTTAAATGTATAATTTGTGGGAAAAATATTTTCAAGATAATTGTATTCAAGCGCTAAAAAAATTATGAGAAAGTGGAAATTCTCATTCCCCTGTCTTTACCCTACTCTGTGTGAGGGGATTCTTTTACTTTAAAGTTCTTTAATAGTTGTGATATTAAAATATTCTTTTTTGTTAAAATATACTCAATAATACAAAGAATTAGTATTAATAGCAATAAACAGTAAGAAACATACAAGTTGACTTTAAAATTTTCAAACTTTGTCCATCAATTTTTTTTAGTCACCTGCCCACGTTTGAAATTCCCACTCACTGAATAAGGAAGTAGCCTGTGTTTACTAAACAGCCATGATAATATGGTATTACACTTGACTAAACCAGTGGGGGCATTTTTCTATTGATTGTGTTTCAGAAATCCCGTTAGGCAAAATCTCTGAAAAAATTGTCAGTAGTTGTCTTTATTCAGTCTAATTCCTCTGCTTGTTTGTATGAGGTAAATATATTTTAAAGGTACAGATTATATATAACATAGGAACAGTTATTCATCTGTCTCAAACAAGCTTCCTGTATCACTCATGTTTTGGAGGGAACTGACTTAACATAAAATTTCTCAGTCCCCTGTAAGAAAAGACACAGGGGAATGAGAGTAGTGACAGGGGGATTACATTTAAGTCTTGACCACTGTATATTATATTTTTTAAATAATGGTTTGTTATATTTATACAAACCCTAGAACTAGGCTCTCTTTGTGTAGATACACATTTTATAATTTTAATTCTTAGGTCAAACAATGCTATGTTTCACCTGACGCTACTTTTATAAACTTCTGCATTTGGGGCAGAAAACCCTGCAATGGCGGTGCTACCGGTTGTCCAAAGAATCTAATATTTGTTGGCTCAGGATATTATGGCTACCATTTTGAGTGTGTTTCTGGTAAAAAGAAAGTAAACAAACTAAAAACTACTTTAAAAAATCTGCCAGGCAGTTTTTCTTTCATCATTTTTTACCAAATGTATTTTATACTTACAACATGGGAAGGGCTTACTCAGGTGTTTGTTTCCAGATGAAAAATGGCTCCAAAGAAAAAAAATGGGCAGAAAAGAATTATTGCTTAAAAATGATTGAGAGAAAGGCAGATATATATGAAAATTAAAGAAGATCTGACTAACGAGAGCTTCAAAGAGAAAAAGAGAGGAAAAAATATGAGAATAAGGAGATAAAAAAATAGTTTAAAAAGTTGAGATATGACTCAGAGAGAAGCAAGGTTAAAACGAAAGCAGTGGAGAAAACATGCAATTGCTTACTACAAAAGGAAGAAAAATGTAGCATCAATGGTTCTACCGGAGAGTCTACCAAGCTTTGACACCAGTGCTACGCCCCAACTTGAGTCGGTCCAAACGAAACTCAGGAAGAAATAGGATTCCCCGAGATTGTTGAAAAATAATTAACCGCAATCGGGCACTACTGATTGAGAATGAAAGGCTTAAGAATTCTCGAGAAAAGTATAGGAAGCGTTATTATAGAGTCCTCAATCAATACAAAGAAAATGTAAGCAAAGACATGACACCTAAAACTAAAGTGAAACAATTATTGAAATTAAGGACAGAAATTTAGTGACCAAGCGTCTGCCTTTTGGAGAAGCTTTAGAAACTCAAATTAAGTCTAACTTAGTAAACATCAAATCTAATAATAGAAAACACTGTGTTGTTTCATGCATACTTGTAAATAAACAGGTTCTTAAGAAATACAAAGTAACAAAGGAGATAAAAAAATTGTAACTTATCGTTGTGCAAGATATTGTCTAACAATCCTCTTAAAAAGCGTAGGCAAGAAGCTTTATGGGCTGACCTAAAAAGAGATGTTCAGAATTTCTTGGAAGATGATGAGCACAGTCGAGTAGCACCAGGTAAAAAAGACCATTCTGGGTGGTTTACCAAAAACAACAAGAAAAATATACTTGCCAATACTAAACACATGTAAATACATATTATATTATTTCCTATTTGAACCAGCAAAAAATTATTAATAACAAAAATACAAAGGAGGTGGCTGAAGGACTTTGTTGTGATGGATACAATGTGAACTGTTTGTTGCGGAAGTGTTCACATGTCAGAATAAAACTAAACATTTGAAAGAATTTGATGGTGAATGGAGATATACTACCATCGTTGGGATCCCCTGCATGACACCATGCGATTAGCCTAGCTTCATTCACTATTTAAATCAAAAACTGCTCTCCACCCCTGTCATACACAACGTCATGAGCTTCAACATTCCATTTTACAGGAATCGTCAGTAAGCTATAGAACACAACTAGTTTAAACATCATTACTTGTTCCCCTCCAGGGAAATGGTCTGGTAGGCATTTTGCCGTGATGACAGTTTTAGCGCTTTATGACCATCAATTATTCGTTGATATAATGATTGCCAACTAAGAAATCAGTCTTCACTCATCACTTATTATAATTAAATCTTAGTAGTCCTATGTCTGTCATTACAATGTCAACTAGCTTATCTAAGATTGGGTAAATAAGGTGAATTTTAAGGAAATGTAGTCCTTGGAGAAATAATAAAAACTTTAAATAGGCCAGGTGTCTAAGCACAAAAATGTATCAATTATTATTTTTTTAATCTAGAAAGATGTAAACTGTTTTGATCGCTTTATTTGGGAAGTATACAAAGAGCATAAAAATTATAAAAAGTAAAAAAAATTAGTAAATATTTGGCTTATAGCTCAGAAACTATTGGCTCTATAATAATAAAGTTCGAATATATAATATGGGAAAGTTAGTGAGGATGGGTTAAGTAGGGAGTTGTTTATAGAACTATATGCACAGTTTCTTGCCTACCCCGTAAGGGAACGGAGTGAGTGGGTACGTATAGAATAAACCCATGACATTTAATATTGTATTTCTACAAGTTAATTATATTTTGGTTACAGCTTTCTTATATTCACGGTATTGTATAATTATTTTAATTGTGACACCACTTATAGTAATTACTTATTTGTTTCGGAGATATGTGTGTATCTGTAATTTTAATAATAAGCCAGGTCATTAAATAATAATTACTCTATATTGCGACGGTCCAATTATCTTTCGCTCCCTTTAATTCTTTTATTCCATGTTAAAGGTCACCTCAATCTAATAAATAGTGTATGATTCCGTGTCATTGCCGATTTTATTGAAACCGTCAATATATAAAGGTGTTTTATAATATTTGTTGGGAATGTTTTTTAAAAGATTAATCAAATAGATTTTTGAGAATTTCAGTATATAATTTGTTTTTCTTATATTTCACTAAAATTATTTGCTACAGGGAGTGATATAGCCTATATTATCGATAAATTATTTAAAGGAATAAAATATATTTTCGCAAATTAAATCAATAAATAAATATGAAAATGTTAACGACTATATTTCTCATGTATTTGCTAAGTAATGTTGAAACAAAACTTAACTCTTCAATTGGATATTTTAGCTCTAGTGACAATTTTTTAGAAACTGTTCACTACATCTTGAACGTTATTCGAAAAAGTGGGTCTCGCCCTCTGGCCACTATCCTTCTACATGAAAACAGTCTTCATCATTCTGAAGAATTGTTCAGGCAAGTGCACTTTCTGGAATATTTACCTACTCTGACTTTACAAATGCAAGAGAACATTACCTTAGATTTAAAAGAAATGTTTCCAGATGATTTATTGTTCAATGGCATTATAGGAGTACCAAGGATGTCATTTTGGTTTGTTGAAAAAATTAATAAAATATTTTGGCAATTCCTGGAACAATTTCGAGATACTTTCCTTGGTAACCCTAGGATACCGTTTATAATAATAACTAATTCACAACATCAAAATGAAAAATACCTATTTCAAGAGGCGTGTAGAAAACTGTGGAATGAATATCGTATTTTGAATCTAGTAGTGATTAATTTCGCTAAAGATTATTTACCAAACCATAAAAACACCAATGAATCAATGTTCCAAATTACAACAGCAGTGTGGTTTTCCAATCAGTTTAAAAGTAAGTGTTCATTTAAGGAAATATCAAAGGCATTATTGGGAAATAAAGAGAGCAACATATTTTCAGAAAAACTAAATGATATATATGGACACAAAGTAAAAGTAACTAGGGGCAGAGGTGTATCAAGTTTGAAGCTACGTCAATTAAGGGTTGAATATTTAATGATGCAATCAATATTGCAAAGAATGAACGCCACTGTGATTACCATCAGACAGAAACATCAAGATATGGTAGGTTATTCAGGTGACGAAACAAACTTGGATACTAAAGAAAATTTACCAGATTTGTTTGGAAATATCTTTGTTAAACATACAAAGAATCAATTTACATCCACTGTATCAATTGACCAAACTTTTATTACATTTACAGTTCCAAAAGCCCAGCGTGTTCCTCAATACCTCAACATTATTCTACCTTTCAATAAGAATACCTGGGCACTTGTTTTAGGCACCCTACCATTTATTACATTGTTGTGGAAACTATTTAGACAGGATGCGGCTTTGGAAATCTTAACAATTTTGGAAACTTTTAGAATCTTTGTGACTGGAGCCACAAATTTTACATCAATTTCTTCGAGTCAGAAAATTTTTGTCATGTCTTGTTTGTGGGTAAGTATGGTACTGTTGGGCGCTTATCAGGGAAGTTTGACCAGCTACCTGACAGTACCTCATTTCTACCCTGATATAAATACCCTGGATGACTTAATTGACACAAATCTTAATATGGCCGTACTTCAAGTAAATGGCATAGGTGATGATGTAAATGTTTTGCTTGAAGATGCGGACTATAACGACAAAGTTGTGGCAACATTGATTAAAAGAGTATTTTTTGTTAATAGTGTGAAAACTGCCCTTGACATGGTTGCTTTTAATAGAACCATAGCTTATGGTGATTCATCATTTATGGCTCGGTTGTATCAACAAGAAAACAAGTACTATAAAGATGGATATCCTCTATTACATCTCATGGAGGAGTGTCCACAAATAATTCATCTTGCTATCCAATTTCCTTATGTTTCCCCTTTGCAAGCCAGGATCGAGAAAATCGCTAGAAGAGTTGTTGAATCGGGACTTTACCAAAAGTGGTTGAACGATGATTTGTATGAACTGACCTTATCAGCTCGTAATAGAGTTAAGGAAGTAGAACTGAAAGCATTGGGACTCAGCCATACTCAAACTGCCTTTTACATCCTTCTTGTAGGTATAACTTTAAGTTTTAATTCGTTTATATTTGAGATTTTGTTTAGAAAAATTATATTTAAGAGAACTTATAGTCTAATAGAACTTTTCCCGTTTAAAAAAATTGATTTTTGCTAAATATTATTAATATCAGCTTAAAAACAATGTATTTAAAAAAACTGTGTTATATTTCAGAATATTAATATTTTCACACATACATAATGTAATCCATAATTTAAAAACACCAACATATGCTCATAACTACAGTTAATAAATATTCGACAGGTCTACATTCAAAGTTAGTATTTAGAAAAAAAATAAAATTTGGTTAAAATAAAATATATTAGGGGAGAACGGGGGAATGGCGGTCACTTAAGGAAGAAATCCCATAAGTCTTTTGAGATTAAACATATTTTCAAGATTTTTAGTGAAATGTGTTCCTTAGTTCTTTAGGTATATCATATTAAAAGTTGGTTTGCATTGCATGAATTCCTCTGATGAAATATGATAAAAGTTAAAACAGCTGCTTGACCGGCAATGCCCTACCAAGTTGGGTAATGCCAGTCACTAGTGTGGGTAATGCCAGTCATAGAGCAGAATACCAAATTATAAGGATAAAAATAAACCAAATTTGATTTATTGCCATGAAACGAGTTATTGAACTTAAATATGCAAAAAATAAAGCATAAATTGAAAAAAAAAAAGTTACTCAAATTTAACTTTGCCATATCTCAGTTGCTGAAATTTGACAAGTTTCCCAACAATGTCTTCTGGAATGACATAGCTTGTATCTTCAACTTCAGGAAAAACATAGGTATCCCATTGACCCCTGTGTTCACGCATGAACTTAACTTTAATGGAATTTTTGCCTATTTCAATGGCCTGGGAAAGAAAGTTTTTCTCCGATCTTTCATTTGAAACTCTCACTAAGAGATAATCGCCTACAAGAATATTATGTGGCTTTATTTCTAGGGTAAACTCTTTTGACAAAGTATCTTCACTTTCGCTCTCATCTGTCTCCAAATAGTCACTTTCACCTGACTCTTGGCACAAATTGACCTCATTTCCTTCAGAACTGGATGAAGAGAATGATAATTTCCTCTTCTGTGGTCTAACAAAGACAGCGTCTTTTCTCTTCGAATTTTCTCTTTGGTTGTTCTTCTGTTGCAAACGCTCTTCTTTATTTCTTTTTTTTTCTTCGAGCACAGCGTTTTTAGGCGTTGCTGTCCAAATTTCTGAGTGCATACTTCTTGGTCCTGGCTGACTCAAAACTGGCAGGGGAGAAAGATCCTGAAGCGTTACATCCTGTGAATTCCGAGAAGGTGCGTCTGTGAGCGCCTCTGTAGATTCTATTTCTAGTGGGAAATCTTCATCGGAGAACACATTTGGGTTCATCGGAAATATCCCAGTACACGAAAAACCAGATATGCCTTTAGCAAGTGTTGCAACATGAGTGTATGCCTTGTTGAAAAGTTCTGCAACTTTGTAAACTGTAATTCTTTCGTTTGCATGGGTCTTCATGTAAAGATCACACTCTTTGTTGTAGGCTTTCTTCAGTGGGCCATAGAAAATTACATCTAGCGGTTGTAGGCGGTGGGAAGAGTGGGGTGGCAAGGACAACAGTGTTATGAAATTTTCTTTACAGAAGTCATAAGCTTCTTTGGTTATGTGACTGCCGTGGTTATATATTATTAGTAAGACAGGCGCCTCCTCATTTGGGGTAGAGTATTTTTTTAAATGTTGTAGCCATTGGACAAACAGTCCTTCATTAGTCCAGCCATTTTTTGAGCAGAAATACAGAGCATTAGGTGGTCCATTCACTTTTAAAGTAGGAGCCATTCGCTGCCTGGCATAGATGAAAACCTGCTGCATTAAAAGCACAAATAACTGTAGTGGTTTGTCCTCTTTCTCCAGATGTTGCTGCACCAATTCTTTTCTGTCCCTTCAGTGCTAAGATTTTATTTGTCTCATGAACAGTCGTTATCCCGGTTTCATCCATGTTGAAAATTTTGTTTGGAGTGAACTTAAATTTCTCCATAACATTTTCAAGATTATCAAAAAATTTGGTCACCTGCTGCTTGTTAAAGCCTTTTAGTCTGTTTAGGCTTGTTGCTTCAGGTTTTCGAGCTGAAATACGTGGATTTCGTCGTAAAAATCCCTCTTACCAGTCCTTGCTGGCCAACCTGCTTGCTTTGTTGAATCTATGTGGGATATTCAATTTTTCTGCATACTCGAAAACAAGTTTTCTCAATTGTAGAGGTGTCAAACCGTAAAACATATTTGACATAGTCTTTAAGTGTTCAACCATGTTCGCTTCTTGGTCGCGGGTGAACACTGCTTTTCTTCCTAGGCTTGGGGCACTCATCTTTGAAATTTTAATTCTTTCCTGCAGGGTACTGAAGGGTATGCCGTGATCCTTGGCAGCTTTCCTGATAGTTTTCCCATTTTTCACGTCAATAATAGCTGCTGATAAATCATTCGCCGTCCATTGTGCCCTTTCGGTTGTTCGTTTGTAGTTTCTGGGCATCTAAAATAATTAAATTAAATTAAAAAACTTTTAAAAACAACAAGGGGACATAGCAGTCATGATGGGGAAATGCCGGTCACTGTGACCGGCGTTTCCCGAACATGTGCCTGTCTCCTTTGCCTGAGACTATTTTCTAAATACAAAATCTTCTGTTAATTATAATTATTAATTTACATAAACTATCAAACCTTACATTTAATGTGCCAAAAACAGAAATTAAATATTCAAAACTGAAAGAAAACGACCTTATTTTCCGCGCAGTAAAAATAACATCAGAAAATTGAATTATAGACAATGGGTCTCTGTGTAAAGGGAAGGCACACTGACGCGTGTCCAATGGCTTATATCTTACTTAGACAACAAGCCGCTATGTAGCAGTGTTTCTTGCGTCTCACTTTCAAATAAATAAGGCTGATAATGAGGTGACTGGCATTACCCAATGACCGGCATTCCCCCGTTCTCCCCTATATCAGAGTTAACAAGAATAAATAGATATTCATTGAAAAAATCGATGTAGGACAATGAATTTTTTTTTGACTTGAATCCAGGCTTACTGCCAGTAGTTCAGGTTTAAAAACGCTACTTTTGTTGTGATTCCATTTCATGTTATTGTACTAGTAAATGCCAATGAATGGGTTTTCAAAAGAATCTGTTTAATGGAACAAAATCTGTGTCTCCGTGAAATTCGTGCGTAAGTCCGGTTACAGAACCTGTCTGTAATGGAGTGGCCGTAAACCGACTTCAGCTGACATTCGCGCATCCCAGTTCAGAATGGGATGTTTACAGTCTTCTTGGTCAATGACGTATCTTTTACCATTAGGATGGAAACCACGCCGTCGTCCGTTACCGCTTAGGGCAGCCATCTTGTATTTGTGCTCTGTGTGGGTAGCGAGTAGTTTCCTTGCCATTTCAAGTTTAATTATAGACCTTCATGTGTGTGAGCTAGTGAAAAAAAATAGGAATTAGGATAATATGTTCAAGCGTTCTGTGGTGAGCTCATATCAACTCATGCACAAAATTTAAATGCAAATGGTTATAGATGTATTTGTTAATTAAGCCTATAATCAATACAATAATTGAAAAATTGTCCTAAATATAACAAATAAATTTTTGTAAAACCACTGAACAATGTTAAATTTAAATAAGTTGAACTAATCTTTTGGGATAACAGTACTTTCCTGGCTTTATTTCAACAAACAGGGGCTGGCAACATTAAGTAATTGGATATTTCCATTACTACAGTTAAAATTGATGCTGTAACTACTGTACCACGTTAGCATAATTCCATTACTGTACAAGAAACACGTACGTACGTGAAAGCCATTACGCGTCATGGAATAATTCCAGTCAGTAATCAAGATTACCGTTTCCCAGTCAGGAATGGAAATTCTTACATAGTTCCTTGTGTAAAAACATTAAAAAAAATTTTTGTAGTTTGATATAAATTAACATAACCTTTAATTAGATAATAGTTAATTTTAAATGATTTAATTACCATCTAATAATTATGAATTGTATTAACTACTCAATTTATTGACTTGGATGTTAGCACCATTAATGAACACATTCTAAAGGATTGTGGAATGGGATGATTGACTTGTATGTTAGCGCCATTATGAACACATTCTAGTTGATTGCGGATGTGGTGACGTTACCACCCTCGAGGGTAATTTATGGTTTCCACGCATATGAGTCAAAGACTTTTCACTGGGTTTCCACCCAAGTTGCTCGATTCCCCGAAAGGTGGAACTCCTGGCAGCCTTGAAGGAACCAAGAAAGAACCCCGTCATAAAGTTGTCTTACCCTCTGACTGGACACACAGCTAGCATTTAGCAACACCTACCCTGATAATATTAGAACCTATCATTACTGTATAGCTTGGGAGAATAAAAAAAACTGTTTCCTCCTTAAGTGTGATACCAGCATCATAATAGATCAGAAACTCAGCCTTATATACAACAACGGTTTCCAGAGGCATTGGTCCTAAGTTTCTCAGTGGTACCTCATGAAGGTGTACTGAATTGGTATTCCCTGTCAAAACTGGGCACGAACTACCAACCACTTAGTGTTCGATGGGCGGCAGACCCCTTATATTTAAGAGAACTCATAGTTAAATAGAGCTTTTCGCTTTCATCAAGAATTGTTTTTGATAAATATTATTAATTACAACGTAAAATCAATGTTGTGATTGTTTGAATATTATAATTTTTTAAAAAGAATATAAAGGTGACTAAGCCTAGCCCAACAGGGGTGCATTCAAATGCAGTGCCCCCAGACAACAAATGGAGGGTTACAGAATATAACTAATAATTAACTACTAACAAGGACAAAAAGACCTACCACAGTCTAGATCACTTGGAACAAGCGTAAAGCGGCAGAAAATGGTACTAGAGTTGATAGTGGTTGTTTTTTTAAATGAGCGAGCAATAATTCCCAAAGAAACACATGACACATTGTCAAGGTCAATTCCAGAGAAACATTATAACACCAATTTTAATACTTCAATTCAATGGGAGATATCAACGGATGTTAGAAAAGTTTATTATTAAGAGGATGATGATTGGGGGAAGTTGTCAGCCCTCAAGAACTGATTTCTCACTACTTACCATTAAAATGAGTCTTTCATTGAATTTTAATTTCCTTGGAAAAAAATACTGAGGGTACCATATATATATATATATATATATATATATATATATATATTATTGTGACGTATATATCATGTTATTTCATAAGTAATATTTAAAAAATGTACATGTGTTTGATTTTGTCTAAGTGAATAAGTTAAATTCTATTAAATCTTTTTTAAATGTTATAAGAAACGTTTAAAATAAACATACGTTCAAAAAAATATAAATTATTTATTTAGTATGATAAGACAGATAGGAACGGAATGCCATTTTATTTTTTTATGTGATAATCAAAATTTAACCAACTCCATTTTTTCCCTTGTGAGTTTAAGATGTATGTAACAGGGCGATAAATTAATAAAGTTCTAAAAAAGCAGATCAAATGTAATATCACAACTTTTAAAAAGCCATTCTGTATAATCTTATTTCTAATATTCTTCCAAATTAACGATAGGTAAAATTGAACATGTTGGAGTTGTTTTTTTATTGCACTACTACGTTTGAAACGGCTTGAGTAATATTTGTGTACGTTATTTTTGTATTAACCTGTCATTTGTTAAATACATTTAAATAAATGGAAATGAACTGTCATAATACGTACTAAAATACCAGTTTAATATATTGTTTACATTAACTCTGATAAACATAATTTAAGTATAACATAAATTTTATGATGTATCCAGAATGATGTCTAGAGATGATTTGTGGATTGTAAAGCTGATCCAACTTCAATCCACATATATTAATTTTTATCATCTAATTCATGCCTTAGATTGGTTTTGCAAAAAAAAAAAATCATAAATAAAATATAAATGTATATTGCTTAGTAAAATAGTCTAAATAATATATTAACATGTTGTGCTGAGAAATTTATTGTAAATAGGATATAAATATTTCATCAAACTTATCACTTGTTGAATATATATTCCTTCTAATATCTGTATAAACTAATATAAGAATATACTATGTAACTAACAGAGAAGAGTGTTGATCGAGTGACGAACAAAATATCTGAAGGTAGAAAGAGGGTTTCAAAAGGAAGACGTGGTTAACTGTTGTATTAGAATGTGTGAAACAGAAAGACTTTTTTTTAAAATAAAAGATTATGGATGACTCGTTTTAAGGATGTTGTTATAGTGATACGGGATTTTTAATTGAGATATAGCTCCACGTTGAGCGCAAATAATCGTGTTAAGGGATTTTATTGTAATCAAAATTACAATTGCTTTTATCTTTTGCTATAAAGGTTTTTTCTATTATTATTATTATTATAAAAATGTCATCAAAACTAAATAAATTAGTCATACCTTCATTATGCCTTGCGTGGGTTAATATTATAAATACATCTGTTGTGAAATTATTTAGTTCTTTGAACCTGATCAATACAACACATTATATAACCCTAAATTAGACCAACCTACTCCTGACAATGAAAGGATTGACCACTAATATATATATTTGGTTACTATTTAAATACTACGACTGCACCGTATTTGTTGTGGAAACAATAATTTTAATACAATTTTGGTAACATAAAATACAACTTGCTTGGACCACCAATGTTTGCTAATCTAACACGGGTTTAAAGTACAATGTTTTAACCTAAATAATCCTATATTACTTAAACATTATGTAGGCTGTAATGACCCTTTCCTGGGCCCCTCTCAGTTATTTGAAAGTCCTGGATGAATTATATTTTTTTTAAAAAACCATGTATAAATTTCCTTAAATGCTTTATACATGGATGACTAGGCAAAATTGAACGAGTCTATTTTGAGTACAATATTATAAATTCAAGTTATATTTTTTATTATTAATATCAATTTGAATAATAATTATTAATTTTACTGAGTTTCAAATCCATAAATTATTTTCAAAAGTAAATTCAAATATAATACGTACTACACCCTACGTTGTAATAAATGGATTTTCCGTTCAATATTTAAAATCGGTGATGAGTTGGCCACATTTTAGTTAAAAAAGTATTAGAACAACCAATAAGAAGCTAGTTCTCATAACATCAGAGTTTCAATAGCTCTATTATTGGTTGGTTTTAACACTAATTTAAAGAGGTCCCAGCATTCTTGTTGAACTCAACTAACTTGGATACTTATTAAACCAGTTTCCTAAAAAAATAAATGGGGTGAGATATAACATAATCCCAATTATCGTCCAATCGTGTGCTAACAGCGCAGTACAACAATTAATTAGCAAGATGGACGTATAGGGCATATAAGACGTGGACGATATAATCGTCGTCCAAGCCTCGGGTGTGTGAACGTGATCCAATATAAAATTGGTTTTTTATCTTATGTTTGCCGAAGTGAGTCTTAAGGGGAATTATTAATTAAATTAATTGATGGAGAACCAATTTCTCGTCCTGAATAGTAGTTTCTGAAAATATTTTAAATTTGAAAAAAATAAAAATATTAATAGCATTTAAAGTTTTAACTGATACTGTTAGTCTCATTGGTTTGTTAAAAGTATTAACTGTAAGCTCTAGATTTATGTGTGTAACATTATAACTTGCTACAGGTGAGCGTGTAAAGTTTGGAATGAGATTGTACATTTTAAACAACAAATATTTACTATTACAAAGAAACCTGACTTTTTAAGAGTGTTTGTATTTATTAATGTAATTTTTATCTTGTTAAATAAATAATCTTATTTTTAAATTATAAATGGTTTGTATAACACCATAAACCATTTATTCGTAAATTATAAATTGTTGTCTGATATATACATAATTTACAATAGAGCTAAGAATCCGTTTGTATACGCTGTTACAGAAAAAAGTATTTTGTTTGTTAATTTTTCTAATTTCATTCTGTTAGCTATCAATATACTATGACAAGGTATTATTTAAATTATTATTTATCATCATTTGTAATATTTTCAAGGCAGGACTAAGGTCTACTTGTTTTGTATGGACAGATATTTTTGGTGTCAGAGATTCTCCACCACATTCTACCCTCCTTTCAGCCCCAGGATATTGACTTAGTGTGGTCTATAGAAAAATATGGCCTTTCTTTGAACACTTTTATTATTTACTGCGGGTAACCAAGATATTCGTATCGATTATTATAATGATTAAACATTTTTACATTTATAACTTTAATGATATATTTATCATAAGATAAAATCATATCACAAATATTTTTCATGTAGCTATTTATTTATGTATTTATTTAGCACCGCGTCTTACTACCAATTCGGGTTATTCTTTTTAGTACTAATTACGCTAACGATTAGGAATTGGGAAGGTTGAATTTAGAGGAAATCAACCCGCATTTGTTAGGTGGGAAAGTGGAAATCATTTAGGGAAGACCATATCCAGTTCACCTGACCTAGATTCTAACCTTGATCTCTCTGATCTCGGCAGTCTGCTCAACACGACTAGCGCGTTAGATAACAATGCCACCGAGATTGGTTTCATGTATCTAAATAAATGGTACGGAACTCCGCACGGACTTTCTCACCCCATGGTTTAAAAATGGAGATATTTACTCAATACTCGTAATATATGTGAAACCAAATAGTAATTGTACATTAACAAACCCGAGAAAAAATTGCGTTATAAGTCCGTAAAACCTTTTTTCACTCCCGGTTTTAAATTTTATAATTTTATTTTTATAGAAATAAAGTCTTAATTTCTAAATTTGGACCAATAAAAAATATCGATATTGGGTCCCCAATAATCAACACTTCTTATTAAAATTTTGAATTCCGGTTAAATTTTGGACATTTTATCAAGGGTTGCACATCTTGTGATTATCGCATTGCTATTAAATTCTTAATTTATAAATTTTAACCAATAAATTAGGTAAATATTGACTGTTGAATAGTAATAAAATGATAGGGATAGATTATTGTTGTAGAACCTTTTCCCCTAAGAGGTTAAAGAAGAAAGAACATATACTTTTTGAGAGCCTTACTTAAATTTACTTATTCTATGGCATTAGAGATTTATTGCGTTAAACTTTAGTATCTCTTTACAACAAAAGCTCACAAAACTGTATTAATATGTTGGCCAATATCTCAGAAACTATTAGTTTTACAAAAATTTGTATCAAATAATTTTATTTTTTTTATCACAATTTTGCAACAATAAGTTATTTAGTATCTCAAATAGTTCCAAAGATACAGAAGTTTCCACTTTTGTAAAGTACACTAAAAGTCATTTTCGCGTGATAATTAAAATAACTATTTTATTTGTAATCTTAATTAACGCCTAGATACGAATTATAATCAAAATCATCCAAACCGAGTTTGAGAAAATGGATTTTATCTCTTTTTGCCAATTTAATTTTAGGGTTAAAAAGACACACAGACAGGCAGCTTTGCTAAAACCACTTTTTAGGGTTCGAGGGGGTTATGAGACGTCGATATCCATCAATATCTCAGGTTCGATTTTTTTATGTTTGCATTATTTTACTTTTACTGTTCGAAAAGTTCTAATTATATATATTTGCGTATAGCTTTAAAATTATTGGTTTTATAAAAATATGTTTCAAATAAATTATTTTTTATTATAAATAAACCTATATATTTGCAATGATAAGTAATTTCATATCTCAAAGGTTTACTGAAATATGATTTTTTTTAAATGTGAATATACGCATTAGGCCGGAACCCTTAAGGTAATTAAAAGGAAAAATTGAGAGTAGTCATTTTGTTTGTAATAGTGATTCATGTTTAGAAATTAAATGTAAGCAAAATCGTTGGAGCTGATTTGGATGAAATCGTTTTTTTTCTCTATTTGCACTTCAGTAAACTACCCTCAATTTTAGGGTTAGATATCCAATTCCAAAAAGCCCTCGGGGCAATCATATGAAAACCCCAGATATAAAGTTTTAGCCCGATCGGTAAAAAAAATGTGTCTACTCCGAGATACAAACAGAATAGAGACAGACAGATGGAAATTAAAAAATAACTTTTTCTGATTCGGGGGGTCATGAAACGTCTAAATTAATAAAAATCTCAAGTATGATTTTTTTGACGATAACAATACATGCTCTACCTATAAGGTAGCAAGAAACAAAAATGACAAATTTTACTACTGTGGCAATTAATGTTCATTATTCTAACTATAGTTATTTGTATTTTTTTATCATTATATTTGTATTTATTACTTTTGAAAATTCATTAGTTTCACTGTGTCTCCTATAGACTGGATCAGTCAGGATAGGTTGTGGGCGGGGTTAGGTGGGTTAGGTCGTGACAAGGTAGTTGTGCGGGTTCGAAATAGTACGTAGGTTACTAATTTTGGTTTAATAGTAGTATTAAGAGATATTAAGAAAATGTGATATTAAATGAAATATAAAATAAATATAAGAGATTGGACGATCACGCACTTGGAACAACTGGCTTATTCATATGAAGATAGACTGATATAATGACCAACACGACTTGCGACCCCCTACATAACTCGAATTCGGACCCTGGGCTCAACAGTTGCCTTCTAAACACAAAACCTATTGATAACCTTAAGATCTAGTCTGCTATGGTATGGCGTCGGGCACAGTAACTGCCTCCAAACTTGAAGATAATTTGTCATTTCTGATGTCAACAAAATAAATACTTTTATAGCTCAATATGGCCCGTTTACTCCCCAACTAGAGCAACATTGTCATGAGTAGTCAGCATTCCTCTTTAATATTTCTAACTCGTTACATCATATTCGCTAAGCCAATGCTTATTGTCACTTACGTCCAAGGAAGTTATGTAGATCAATACAAACATCCCAACATTGATCAGGGTTGTGACAAGTGTATGATATTTATCTTAAAATTGAACATTGATAATGTCGGAGTCCAAGAAGCAATATTTCAGGAATGAGTTCTAAGCCCAGTGCTTCTTGATTTATATTTGTATATTTGTCAATTCTGCGTATTATGCGTCTTCAGAGAATTTACCACAGCACTGTTTTTAATGTTCTATGAAAGTTCTACATTAGATTAAATATGTCCAAATAAGAAAACCATAAAATTCAAATTAGCGCAAAATGTCGTTTATTTTAGGAATCTAAATATAAAGATAGAGATGATGTATTTAATGTAGCTTACGTATGTTTATTATATCGAATATTGATTTTGAATGATTTTAACAATCTGAGTATAATGTTATGTACAGAACTGTAACATTAGTAATAGCTATAAATTAGTCATTGCTACAAACGTCACCTTAATGAGTATGTTGGAAAACATAATTTTATATAAGAACATCGAACAGCTCATATTTGTATTTTTAAGCAACTACATTTCATGAAGAGAGCCGCAATTTTTCTGGTTAGGAGCCGCACATGGCTCCGGAGCCACACGTTCCCAGCCCTTGATATAGATCAGCGGTCTTCAAACTGTGGTAAGCGTACCCCGGGGTTACGCGAGCAGCCCTCAAGGGAAAATTGGCATAGTAACAGGGGACTCAGGGAAAACCCTAATTGTTGGAAATTACCGTCATCTATTTATTTCTACCCCTCTTTTTCCCGTATTTGCTCTCGGCTGGAGACCGATTTCTGAACATTTTCATCCCTCTACCTGCCACCTTCTACATTAGCAGTTTATTACGTCTTTCTCAAAAACATTATCTCGGTTAGAGTGGTTTTTCATCCATAGTGTACCTAAAAAACAGGTACCGCAGTAGGTTAAATTTGGAGCCGGACCTCCACTTGAAAGCTTCAATTGGTCAACCAGAAATCAAAAACTGTACCAATCCATGGGGCCACACTCCTCTCATTGAAAAACTTTGGGATTCATAATATGTCAGCTCCAGAATTACAATAAAAAAATTTTGATTTGAAAATATTTTGTTTATGTTTACTTATTTTTGAACGAATTTGTGAAGAAAATGTATACAACTTTTTACAGTAAATTGTGTTTTTTTAACTGATCAGAGCAATTCTTAATAAGAAATAATGTTAAAGCTATTTGTAGTAGAATCCTCTATAACTAGCTTTGTCACATTTCAAATATTTTGACTACGGATATTTTTTCCCCACTAGATTATAATATAGATCAATAATTTACCAAGTTGTCATCTTTTTTAAAGACTGTGATTTGGAACTGTT
>JAVRXN010000012.1:5426139-5570395 GCA_033556935.1 Timema podura
CCTGAACAAGGTTCTAGATTATCCCATTCACGCTGCATGTCCTACCCAAAGTAATCTATGAAACTTGATTATCTTAGAAATGTCTTGTGATGAGTATAGAGTATGTAACTTATCTTTATGTAGCCTCCTACACTCCCCAGTAGCTTCATCCCTTTCAGTAAACCTAAATATATGAATATTGACTTAAGATACTAAAGTAAAAAGTGAGGTTGTGAAACTAATTTTTTTAAGTTATTTCTACATACATTCCCTGCCTGATGACTTAAATAGTGTTATTACGAGGGTTTGTTTCTAAGGAGGTATTTAGAGCGTTCATGATAGCAGTCCCAACTCAGCTCCTGGCTCGCGCGAGGAATGGGAGTAAAAGGGAAAATAAAACACATACGATATGTGCCAGAAATGTGTGCAGTGCATTCGTATTTGGATGATTACTGGACATTTTCTGCGGTGACAATGGGGGACAAAGCAACAAAGTTTATTGTTAATAACTGCAGTATGTCTCTATTATGACAAAATGGAAATTTGTGCACAGTGCTTATCTGTGAAGCCATTCTAAAATGGTAAAAAATGTCCTTTTCAATGCAGTTTCTATCCGAACATCATTTAATATTTCAACAATGTTCAATGTTAGGAAGTTCTATTAATTCTTTTATCTCTATTAATGTTTGATCAGAAATGATCCCCGTGCTATAGTGTTGGTCTAGCTAACTGTGTCACGGAGTTAATCATGTTATGCACGATCTTAATTATCAGTATGTCTTTTAGAAGATAATAGTAATTTGTTTTACGAGTATATTCCAAAAAATAAATTTCACTTTTAGTCCAAACATAAGTTTCAACTTTAAATCATAATATATCAATACTTAGTCAAAATACAATTTACAAGACCAGTTAATTCAACGGAATGACCCTGGGCCCTTTAGGTAATTGGTATTGATGGAATTAATGTCATGAAATACAAACAAACAAACAAACTATATTTAAAATCAAATAATAATGTTAGGCTTACACAAGAGGTAGGTAGCCTACTATAATATAATAGAGTGGAAGAGCATTGATTTGTTTTTGTAAGTTTCCGTCTAGTAAGATGGTACTAACCTTCCCATGACCATGTCGGAACTAGGTGCACTAGATGACACTGAATACACTATCCAATCTACACCGCTAATATAGTCTACACTTGCCACCACTTATCAATGAATGAGGGATGAGGGTATCATGACCCACATTAGACAGGTACACTTGACTTCACACCACAAGAGGGCTCTGAAAACAGAACGGGACTGACAGCACGTTGTGTTCGTGACAACTCATGGCATGGAGACTGACAGCACATTGTGTCTGTGACAACTCATGGATAGACTGACAGCACATTGTGTCCGTGACAACTCATGTCATGGAGACTGACAGCACTTGTGTCCGTGACAACTCATGGATAGACTGACATCACATTGTGTCCATGACAACTCATGGAAACTCTGGCAACACATTGTGTCCGTGACAACTCATGGATAGACTGACCTCATATTGTGTCCATGACAACTCATGGAGACTCTGGCATCACATTGTGTCCGTGACAACTCATGAAGACTCTGACAGCATATTGTGTCCGTGACAACTCATGGATATGCTGACATCACATTGTGTCCATGACAACTAATGGAGACTCTGGCAACACATTGTGTCTGTGACAGCTCATGTCATGGAGATTGAAAGCACATTGTGTCTGTGACAGCTCATGGATAGACTGAAAGCACATTGTGTCCGTGACAACTCATGGAGACTCTGACAGCACATAGTGTCCGTGACAACTCATGGATAGACTGACAGCACATAGTATCCGTGACAACTCATGGAGCCCTGACGCAAGATGGAGTCCCTGAACACATGTGTGGACTTTGACAACACACCGCATAGAGTCCCAGACACGGCATAGAGTCCCAGACACGGCATAGAGTCCCAGACACGGCATAGAGTCCCAGACACGGCATAGAGTCCCAGCCACCGCATAGAGTCCCAGACACGGCATAGAGTCCCAGACACCGCATAGAGTCCCAGACACCGCATAGAGTCCCAGCCACCGCATAGAGTCCCAGACACGGCATAGAGTCCCAGACACCGCATAGAGTCCCAGACACCGCATAGAGTCCCAGACACGGCATAGAGTCCCAGACACGGCATAGAGTCCCAGACACCGCATAGAGTCCCAGCCACCGCATAGAGTCCCAGACACGGCATATAGTCCCAGACACAGCATAGAGTCCCAGACACGGCATAGAGTCCCAGACACCGCATAGAGTCCCAGACACGGCATAGAGTCCCAGCCACCGCATAGAGTCCCAGACACCGCATAGAGTCCCAGCCACCACATAGAGTCCCAGACACCGCATAGAGTCCCAGACACGGCATAGAGTCCCAGCCACCGCATAGAGTCCCAGACACCGCATAGAGTCCCAGACACCGCATAGAGTCGCAGACACCGCATAGAGTCCCAGACACCGCATAGAGTCCCAGACACCGCATAGAGTCCCAGACACGGCATAGAGTCCCAGCCACCGCATATAGTCCCAGACACGGCATAGAGTCCCAGACACGGCATAGAGTCCCAGATACGGCATATAGTCCCAGACACAGCATACATTTCCAGTTTATACATGGAATCATATACACTTTATGGGATCCTAAATACTATACGGAGTCCTAGACACTTTATGGAGCCTTTTACCATAAATCAGATCCTAGATACTACATGGAGTTATGCATACAACTTGGCGTCCTAGAAACAATATGGACTAATTTACACAAAGTAAAGGGCCAGATATAACGCGGTTTTCAAGACACAATGAGGGGGTACTCAACTCAAAATTGGGTTCGAACCACTACTTTCATTCGTAGAGACATCAGTGTGTACCCAAAACAAGATTACTTTAGATTTATAGTAGGTTTTTTCACTTAGCTTTGTTCTGCATTTTGAGCCTCAGTGACTGTATTAGCTACGACTTTTGAAAATATATTATGACGAATACAAAAGTTGCAGCCGGCTCACTACCGATAAGCAGCAATAATTATACCTTTTTGATGGAAACTTTCCCCACAACGAGTAGCGATACTTTCTTTATGTCAATCGTGTCAGCTGATGTGTGAATTAACTCTGACTTACCTGAACTCTTGGAGGTAATAAGTCCATCGTGTCATCTTATGTGTGAACTAACTCTAGCTGACTTACCTGTACACTTGGAGATAATAAGTCCATCGTGTCAGCTGATGTGTGTACTAGCTGACTAACCTGTACACTTGGAGGTAATAAGTTCATCGTGTCATCTTATGTGTGAACTAACTCTAGCTGACTTACCTGTACACTTGGAGATAATAAGTCCATCGTGTCAGCTTATGTGTGAACTAACTCTGACTTACCTGTACACTTGGAGATAATAAGTCCATCGTGTCATCTTATGTGTGAACTAACTCTAGCTGACTTACCTGTACACTTGGAGATAATAAGTTCATCGTGTCAGCTTATGTGTGAACTAACTCTGACTTACCTGAACTCTTGGAGGTAATAAGTTCATCGTGTCATCTATGTGTGAACTAACCTACTGACTTACCTGTACACTTGGAGATAATAAGTTCATCGTGTCAGCTTATGTGTGAACTAACTCTGACTTACCTGTAACACTTGGAGGTAATAAGTTCATCGTGTCAGCTGATGTGTGAACTAACTCTGACTTACCTGAACACTTGGAGATAATAAGTCCATCGTGTCAGCTGATGTGTGAACTAACTCTGACTTACCCAAAAGCACAGAGCTCCACGACGTCCATGGTGCTAGCTAATGTGTGAACTAACTCAATCTGACTTACCGTAACACTTGAAGACACTAGGTCAATCGTGCTAACTGATGTGTGAACTAACACCTTGACCACCACAAAGCATGTGTAGCTTGCATCACTCCAAGACTACATTTCCCTTACTTTCGCTTTTAGATGCATCTCCTTGGACCATTCAATCTTCAGGCAAGGGCTTATAATAAACATGACATTGTAATACATGTTCTTATCTCTATAAGTGAGGGACTACTGATATTATCCACCGAGTAATACATGTTCTTCTCTATAAGTGAGGGACTACTGATATTATCCACCGAGATTGGTAACAGACACAATTTTAACTAATAATGACATTGAATACAGTTATTGATTCTTGAAAATAAATTCAGAAAACTAATAGTATGTTTGAATAGCGATGAAATTGTTACAGTATTTTGGACTTACTATTGAATTTTAATAGAATATAACTACTATTAAATTGTAATTAGTAAAAATGTATAACTACTAAAATGTTTATTAGTAGTAAATTACTTTAATAGTCTATCATTAAGACGAATAGAATTCTAAGCTACTTTTACTATGAAAATGACTTTGAGGGCACTTCACATCCATGTAAATTTTCCATTTTGATATATCTCCACGAAAATTTACTCTACGAAATAACCTAACATTTAAAGATGTAGTAAAAAGAAAATATTTTAAATTTTAAACTATACTTTTATAAAACCAATAGTTGATCAAAGTGACGATTAACACACTACTTTAATGAATATTGAACATGATCCTAGAAGCACCATGGACCAAAACAGATTGAACAATCTCACTCTGATGAGCATTTAACATTAACTGAGGAGCACCATGAATCAAAACAGATTGAACAATCTCACTCTGATGAGCATTTAACATTAACTGAGGAGCACCATGAATCAAAACAGATTGAACAATCTCAATCTAATGAGCATTGAACATGAACTTAGGACTACCAGACAAAATAGCAATTGTACATCTCCCGCGCATTCACAGGGCCCCAGATCCTTTGAAATGGCACTCAATAGAAACATTGAAAAAAATAAATTGAGAAACTTGAGAAAAAATTGATGCAATCTCACTGTGAATGGCATTTCAACATTTAAACTGACACCTTTGATCAAAACATGTCGAACAATCGCCTGCTGAATGGAATTACATATTGGGGACCTGATCAAACATAACAATTCCTCTAGAGTCAAATGTAAAATGCTTAGGAGCACCATGGAAAAAACGATTTTCAAACTTAAAAAATGAAAATGAACTAGGAGCACCATGATCAAAACAGATTGAACAATCTCACTCTAATGAGATTGGACATGAACTTTGTGTGAAATATACATTTCCAGTTACATCAACCAATTTTCTCATGATAAATTTAGAAAAGTTAACTTTTAAATTTATAGTTTTGTTACTTTTGACATTTGGCATTGATATTTCATGTAAATAGTAACAGTGGTGGTTCAAGAGGCTATAAACTAGGGGGTAGGGTAGGGGCATATTTTTATACTGCACTTACATTGAATATAATGCGATATTTTACTAGATGATAAATTTGAAAAGTGAACTAGGAAAAATGCTTTTTTCACTACTTGATTCATCACACGCAGGTACAGTACTTAATTATTTTTGTCAAAACTACGTCAGTTAGAACCGCTTCTGAATAATATATGGGACATTTACTGGCTGAATAGCAAATAAATATATTGAATTACTTAACTGTTCAAGTAAATGATTATATTTTAATATTAATGTGATATTTATAAATTTGGGGCCCCTTTATGATATTGTGCTACAGGCCCCGCACTAGTTTAATCCGCCACTGGTTGATCAGCTTTAAGCAATTATAAATATATTTAATTGACCTTGAACTGGTGGTTTGTTGTGCTCTTTGGTGGACAGAGACTTCCTCTTTTCTCAATATTTTTGTAAAAGTGTATATTATTTCATTTATCCTATTTTGGTGGAATGTGATGCTCTATTTCCCAGTTGTGTTTCTTCAACAATGTTTATAATTTAGTTTCACAAATCTTATGACTTTTAAGTAAATGTTTACATTTTTAGATAAAGGAGGAGTTCCATGTGGTGCACCGTACCACTTTTTTATTTTAATCAAAACACACTTCAATCTACGTCTTTCTTGTTCGAGTGGTTTCGAGAAAGCCATACTTTCAACCCCCTATTATTTCCAAAAATCCTTTCTTAGCGTGAGTGAGATGTTTGCGTTTTTCAGCTTACATTTAAAACACAAGTTGCATTCTAATTATTCAAGTTTAGTTCGCTTGTAAGCGTATAAACCCGAACGGTAAGTAATACGTGGTCTATAAGTTATTATTACTATTATTAGTTCGCCTGTAACTGGCAAGTAATTAGTAATTAATCAGCCAAATTTACTACTTAGATGTTACTACTGGCAATTGTGTTCAGTGTAATATTTTATTTCTGGTAGACTCACCATTTATCTTAGGTTGTGTTATATAAACAAGCATTCTTTCTAAGATACTAATAAGAGAAGTATAAACACTCAATATGCCTGTAAAACAAAGATCGAAAATAAGGTATTTAAACAGGGGTGTATAAAATTCATTTTAAAACTTGAAGTAAATTCAAACTGAAAATATGTAACTGAAGGCAAAGATTTATTTCACTAGTGTTTTGTTCAAACAATTATTGTAGATACAGATAATAATTTATTAAAATATTTTTACTGAGCCTTGCTAAATTTTAAATTATTGTTCAGGTTGCAGGGCCGGTTTTCTAGAGACGCAAATAATGCTGGGTGGCATCAAGAAACCAAGGTGTTTGTGGAAGATGGTCGTCCTAATTTCAGTCCATAATTAATTTCAAGTTTTAGTCGGTAAATGTGATAATACCAGCGCCAGGAACAATAAAACTGGCAACGAACTACAGACCATCGCTAGGGATATAAGGAGTGTTGACGAGACAATTTTCCAGCGAATTTAGCGTAAAATTAAAAATCAGCAACCGCGACTAAGTCTTACATACGACGAAGACTTCACTCAGGTGATATGGTCTTTATTCTTTCCATGGCATCATCTTTAAATATCTGGTTACATTAACTCCACGAAACCATGGAATACTACGCCCCCCCATTTACCTCAACATCAATACTACACAAGAAACTTATTGTTCATTTTATGTTAAATTTTGTCTCAATAAATAACTATTTTTATCAGTTTTTTTGGACCATGATTCTGATAAATATTACTAGACAGGTCATGAGTTAAACGTAGTGAAAATGTAATATTTCATATATATAAATATTTTACTGTTAAATAATTTCAACAAATATTTTGAGCTTAATAAATTTTTAATATACTGAAGAAACCTTTGGTCTTCAACAAACACTCATAATTTTAAATATTGCACTCAAGTATTGTGTTTTAAGCAAATTTGTTCTATTTGAATATTTAGATCCCTTTGATCAGATGAACCGAAATTGTATTTTTCTACATAATATTCAAGTGTAAAAAAAGGATTTATAAATTATACAGAATTCCGTCATGCAGGGAATATCTGAAATATTTTATCTAAAGTTATTATTATTACTACTATTATTAACTACTCCCTTACCCAGATTGCTATTGTTGGTACTGTCGTATTGTTGTACCCTAGATCCACCTCTTGTCGCCACTGGGTGGAGCCAGACCTTGGAGGTCCACTGTACCCTAGATCCACCTCTTGTCGTCACTGGGTGGAGGCAGATCTGGGTGGAGGCAGATCTGGGTGGAGGCAGACCTGGGTGGAGGCAGACCTTGGAGGTCCACTGTACCCTAGATCAACCTCTTGTCACCACTGGGTGGAGGCAGACCTTGGAGGTGCACTGTACCCTAGATCCACCTCTTGTCACCACTGGGTGGAGGCAGACCTTGGAGGTGCACTGTACCCTAGATCCTCCTCTTGTCGCCACTGGGTGGAGGCAGACCTTGGAGGTTCACTGTACCCTATATCCACCTCTTGTCACCACTGGGTGGAGGCAGACCTTGGAGGTCCACTGTACCCTGGATCCACCTCTTGTCGCCACTGGGTGGAGGCAGACCTTGGAGGTCCACTGCAGCATCCGAAGTGAGTCAGTAATTGACAACGTTCCAGGTTATAAATATATCCCGGCCAAAAATTTGTTTCCTTCCAATTTTAATACCTGGAGGTCCCGAATTATTTAACCTTTGAGTCTCATATCTACTTTTTTAGACCACTTTTCACGGTATAATATTTTACAATTCAAATGTGCTGGGAGAAAACTAATTTTAAATAGGTTCTTACATTAGGTCAGTATTTTTTTTAAATTGAGATTCTATAGCTAATCCTAAAAAGTCCAGGTAATTTTTAAGACTCTAATGTTGTAGAATTATAGGTATCTTTCGTCCTAAATTGTTAACATGATGCGATCGAATAGGAAGTTGATAAAAAATTAAATGTTTGAATATCTCTTTGCTGTCCAAGTGAATCATTTTGGTGGCAATAGTGATAATCTAGGATTGTTCCTCTACAACCCTAGAACCCTATAGGGTATATGTTAGCTCGTTTGAACCATATATTTTGGAAAATTAGTGTCACCTGCTCTTTCTGTCACCACTTTTCTTGTTCTCAATGTTGGTGTTAAATGAGCGTCTCTCAATTAGGCCTAATGCCGGGATCACGATCAACATAACGTTAACTTAACGTATGTGTGATCACGATTCACGTAACTTAACGTAACAACTCAAGCCAAACATCTTCATTCTCGAGTATGATCTGTGACTTGTACTAGTGGTACAGTGATGATCTGTGAGTGTTTACAGTTTTCAATCGATATAATAAATATCTATTACAAAACTTTTTTGATAAATTTAGCTTTCCTATTTTAGTTTAATTATTTTGTTTCAATGTCTGATCACTAGAACTTACGCTAAAGAGTAAACATTGGTCATAATACCAACAAATGAATTATTAAATAGCCCTGTTGACGTCACTCGCATAATGATTGGCTGGCTAGATCACGTGATACCCTTCAAGTAACGTTCACTTAAAGTAAAAGACCTCCCAGGACATCTTTTACGTTAAGTTAACTGTAAGTCAACGTTAAGTTAACTGCATCGTGATCGCCTCCATTTAAACACATGAGGAGGTCCTTTACGTTAAGTTACGTTAAGTTAACTTTAAGTTAACGTTATATTGATCGTGATCCCGGCATTAGTCACAGGTCAGTTATACTACATTATCTCTCTTTCAAAACACTAAGCATTTATTTCATAACGTATAGTGTGATCTAGTGCGGTGATGAAGTGTTAAAGAGTAGTTACTCTTATAATAAAAATAATAATAAAAACATGCACACTGTAAATATCGCTAGAAGATCTTCATGGCTACCTTTGTTTGTATGTACAGCTTTGAGAAGTTATCTTCTTAACAAAATACTCTTATAACGTATATTTCGAACACAGTCTTTGTTTCGCCCGATAAAACCAGTCGGATTTGGTAGTCTATGTCGATGTTGACAACTATTCATAGCTGTTCCCAAACTTTCTTAAGAATAATAGCTGTAAAAGTTAATACATATATACTTTCTCGTATTCACACATCAACCCATGGTATCTGTTACAAGGCCAGATTAAGGTCTGCTGATGCCCTGAGCACAGCCCCATATCGGTGCCCCCTTGGCCCAGTGCCGGCTCAAGGGTCCCATGATCCCTTGGCGAGACCCCAGTTGTATTCTATATAATATAGATAAATCACACCCACTAAATGACGTTAAACAATAATAGGGTGCAAAATTACAGGGGAAAAAATAAAAACAATAAAAAGAGACAATTAAATCAAAACTATGTGGTGACCTCCTCGCCCTTAATTGATGTGTACGACAATATTATCTCTTCTTCCCTGAATCTTTGCAGCCTAGGCGAGGACCTAGGTTTTCCTAAAGGACGGACAGGACTCTTTCATTGCTTAGCTGGCAAGACATTAGGGCCTAAGACTCAATAAGTCCTGGAAGTGAAATAGTACGTTAAAACCTCAGTTTTCTTCAAAGTCATCCTCCTTGTCAGAACGCACTACGGCTCTTTCTATGAACCTGGAACTCCCTAAGGTGGGAAGGGGGGTAGGGAACATGAGCTAAGGACAGCGGTTTTGCAGTTTTTATAGAAACGCATTTGTTTGGCCAAAATAAATAAGATATTGCTCCGTTAGAAGCATAGAGTTGAATGTTCTTTCCAAGGTGATATCAACATTTGTTGAATATCTGCTATGAGCATAGCGGCATTAGATGACAAACTTTTTAAATGAAAAGAAAAAGTTGTCATTAAATTCCAGGACACCTTTTACAGATATTCATCAACTGTTGGTATAAAAATCTAAATAAAATTAAGCTATATGTTTCTGCTAGGGAAATATTTGATTTATTTTGACCTAAAAAAGTTTTGCGATGATACATTTTTGTCCATACCAGGACTCGAACCCGGGACCCTTAGCTCAGTAGACAGACACACTACCGACTGGGAGAGAGTGTCGAATATCATACCATACCATGCCAATACTCCACCATATCAATATTATTCCTTGCCAGTACTCTACCATACCAATACCATAATCTACCATGCAAATACTCTACCATACCTATACCATACCATTACCAATGCTCTACCATACTTATACCACACCAATACCAAAGTTTACCATGTTCATACCATGCTCTAATATAATATACCAATACTCTACTATCTCTATACCATATTTCCCCATACTATACTAAACCATGCCATACCTATATCTATTCTATACCATGACAATACCATACTCTACCATTAGAGTGGAGCAAGTGGACCTACTGGAACAAGTTTTAAGGATTAAATTCTCGACATGACCAGAAATAGAGGAGTGTAGTCTGTCTTGGATTCCTTAACTAAAACATCTGGTTATCTGATCCAGCTATTTTCACAGGGGATTGAGGATAACTTATCTCTGCGGGTAGTAATAGACTCTATCCTGAATGCTCTATCGCCAAATAGATTTAAGGGGAAATTATGTAGGGGGATCGTTAATCGTTTCCAGTACCCCCACGAGTCTCCTAGAAACTTCCAAAGCAGCCAATATCCTTAATACTGATCTTAAGGAACACCAATTAGTTAATATATTCTTGAAAATATATCTCCCATCGTAGGCTCCATTTTGTTTTTACTAATAGGCCCTCAACGGTTCAGGAACTGTTTTCCATATTCTCGTATAGTGGGGGAACCTTGCTTTCTGAAAAAAAGCATTTAAAAACTCATGCGCCACCTCTTGTGAGGCATACATGGACGGATTTGAATCCCGGATTGACTAATATGGCCTTGTCCGTTGAGTCTGCATCTTCGGCTTTTTGGAGAAGGAATTCTAATGAACAATGTTGTGGGTTCAGAAGGTAGAAATTCTGCGCCCAGGGGTCTCTAGTGCGTTAGATGTAGACTGGGACATGTCCAAAGGCAATATAGCTCGGGAAACTTTTAGGGCGTGCCCAGGGTCGTGGTACAGACACGCTCAGTTCCCCTAAGCCACGTGTTCCTATCCCTGTTGTTTATATTTTGGTGGGATATAATAATTGTTTAGGTTTATTTGATACGGTCAGTCATTCCTTTATTTGTGAAGAGTTCATTTGTAAATCGCTAGGGAAAGTTAAAATTACATTTTACCTATTAATCCTAAAACATATTCTGTTGATAATGGAAAAAGCCTCTTAATGAATTGTAAAGTTGTTTTTCCCATTAAAATCTGGAGTTTTCTTGGAAACGTTAATTTTATGTTGCTCAGAACCTTCAATTTGAAATCATTTTGGGAAATGATTTCTTGTTTGATACTAGAGCTAGGTTAAGTCTCTATCGCCGGGCAGTGTCCTTTGAATGTACGCCAAGTGAAAGCATTTCGTTCCATGTTATGGATAATCCACTAACTTTTTGTATCAATGATGGAGATAGGGAGGTGGTTGACCACATTGTGCCTAAGTTCTTGGATGCCATAACCGACAAGTGGGGAAAATGTGACATCTTGCCTTACGATAATGTTGGACAAGACAGTATGGCCGTGCAATCAGGTGCTTACTCCTGCACGCCACCTAAAATGAAAACATTTAGGAACTTAATCCTTGACCTTGAAAAGAAAGGAATCGTTCGTCCCTCAAAATCCACCTCCGTGAGTCCTACCCTTATCATCCCCAGGAAAGGTCAGGGTCACCATTAGATAGTTGACTATAGTAAACTTAGTAAGAAAATTATATTCGATACATACCCTATGCCCAGTATCGAATCCGCCTTCCAACACCTAGGAGGGGTTAAATATCAGAGTCAGAATGATCTGAACGAAAGCGTTATTCAGTGCGCACTTATTGATCCATCAAAGAAATATCCCTGTCAAATTTACGAGTTTAACTGTGTGCCTTTTGGTATAAGCTTTGGTGGGCAAGCTCTTAAAAGATAGTTTATCACATTCTGTCAGACTTGAAATATAAGTTTGTATCTATCTTGACGACATTTGCACCTACTGTTGATGAGGTTTAATATGGAACTGTTATGACTGCGCGGTGCCAAAACAGCAATGTACGCATGCGCGGGCTAGTTCAAGGACAAGCCAACATTAGCAGTTACATAGGGCAGAAGTGAGGGAGGGTAGTGAGCGGCCAGGTCTATATGAGCGCAAGTGTGGTGCCTACTGTATTTTTAAAAACATTTATATTCTCTTGTGATTGTTTTATATAATTCAACGGCATGGCAGTTAAAAATAACATTAACTCTGTAGGTAAAGAGTGTGGTAGTGCTGTGAAGATCGGTGGGAGGAAAATTATTCACAGTTAAGGTAGATAAATTATATTTACTGTCTATAAGTTTATAAAATCTGAGGCCCAATCGGTTACTTCTGAAAAAAGTGTACAAATAGTTTATCAGGCGTGTGGTTTGTATTTTAGTGGTGTGCGTAAAATAATAAAAGAGGGTGAACTTTGTAAGGGTGTAATGTTCACAGTGGCAAGCTCTTTTTTTTTGTTTCAAGTGCATGGATAAGGTATGTCCTATTTTCATTCATCTGTTTCTGTGTTAAATACTGTTGGTGTATTTCCTCACATACTTTATCCAAGGATGAGACTGCAGTTTTGAACGTTAGCATTTTTATTTTATATTTGGGATTTATCTTTCTTAATAATATTGTTTTTATTATTCATTTTTTTATTCAAGCCCTTCAGGCACTTTAAATGTTAATATATTTCTTTTATATTAAATGTGCTTGCTGGGTGAATTGGATGGTGAACACAAGGAAAGAGCTGAGTTTGCAGTTAGTTTCCCTTCTAAGAGATCCACAGGTCTTCCTCGTGATCGTATGATAATACTGTCCAACCAATCAGAAGGAAGAGATTTAAACGACATTCTTACGATAGGTCCAACTTACCGTTTAAAATAGGAGCAGTCTCTGACGTAAGTAGAGATGGGAGGGGTTTCTCAAGAGACAAAATCCCAGGGAACACTCTAGATAGACGCACGCTGACCATGTAGGAATTAGGACGTGTGTGGCACGTGTGGGGATATTTTAGTTGTAAACATAAAAGAGATATAATTATCAGTATCATACGTATGCATGTGAATATTATTACAGTTACAAGATAAAACAGTATTCATACGTATGCATGTGAAGTATTCATTACATGGTACAAGAATAAAATATACGTTCATAAATCACACTGAGTATGTACAGTTATTAAAGAAAAGGTTTCATTATCAACGGTATAAATAATCGTGCATCGACATTTACAATACCCATGATAGCTTATTGTGGGGTATGAGTCAAGGAGATCATCGTAGCAGCGTCGTCGCCGTAAATTGAGCTCAAGCCAGGGACATACACGAGAGGACAGCTACTGTCTCTCAACTGAGAGGCTAATACATCGAAGTTCTACTAAAGGCGCACAAACGAGGGGCATACGTCGGATTGTAGCAATTTGCGCCCTAACTGTGAGGCATGTTACATGAGACGTAGCAGGGGGATTGTAACATACTTTTGACTCCTCATAAAAAAAATACTACGTAAAAAAGTAAAGAGTGATATAGATGACTTTGGCAAGTGTGTTAATCGGCGCGTTATACATAAATTCCATAAAACATAAGGGGAGCGACCTACACTAAAATCAATTCTAAAAGTTTTTAAATCCAAAATATACTTTAAAGGAGGGTTTGGTGTTTTAGAAGTGTTATCCAAAATTGGGGTTCAAATGGAAACAAACATCTAATAACAGAAATATGCTAATAGAAATGAATGACATACGGAATTACAGAGTAATATACTTAAGACAAATACAGAGCTACGTACAGCAAGGTTGGCCATTTATTTATATGGACGAGACTTATTTCCATAGCACAACTACAAAGACACGAGCTTGGACTAATGATACAACTGCTGGACTAAAAACGTCTCTGTCTAAGGATCAAAGGGTGATTGTGGTTCATGCAGGTGATGAGGAAGGTTTTGTTCTTAATGCCTTGTCGGTGTTTAACTCAAGAACAAAAACTGGTGACTATCATCAATACATGAATTTCAACAACTACGAAAAATGGATAACAAACTAATTGACTTGCTACCCTAAAGTCTACTAGTTATTGACAACGCTCCCTACCACAACGTTCAATTAGACCCACCACTAACAGACATATTCTTCACGTAAGGTAGTCATAATGAATTGGTTGAAACAACACAATATTCTCTTCAGTAATGCTATGCTCAAACCTGAACTATATTCACTTATTCAACTGCACAAACTACAATTTAAGACATATAGGATAGATACACTACCAGCAAAGTATGGACATTCTGTTCTGCGTCTACCGCCATACCATCTCGATATCAACCCCATAGAATTGATATGGTCACTAGTAAAGGACTATATTTCTAAAAGAACATTACATTCAATGTAAACACCGTTATGAGCCTAGCGGAAGAAAAATTTAAATCTATAGCGAAAGAGGAATGGTTAACGCGATGCAAACACACAAAGAAAATTGAAGTAGGATACTTGAAATCGGAGCAAATAATTGATTAAGCATCCGAGAATATTATCATCAACCTGAAGGACAATTCATCAGACAAGAGCTCAAGTGGAAACACTTCTGGTATTGATGGCGATAACCTGAGTGGCGTGGAAGCTTTTGAAGATATGTAGGTTAAATAGTACATGTTTGTGTCTGGGGTAGTAGCAAGGAATGGTCATGCCTAAGAGAGAGAAAGAAACATTCCTATCCACTCCCCCCATATTTCTCCCTCTCCTAATAATCAAAGGTGTGCTGCGCTTTCTGGGCCTATGTGCTATATGCTAGGTTCATCTCAAAGTTTTCTGAGATTGCCAATCCTTTTAACTCTCTTAAGGAGAGAGGAGCTATGTTCATGTGGAGACCAGATCAAAATAAGTCTTTCACCCCGCTTAAACGCCATATTGTCTCTCCTGCTGTCTTGCACATGCCAGATTTTCCTCTTCCATTTCGATTACACGTTGGCGCATCTTCAATAACTCTTGGGTCTGTTCTCTCCCATCAGACGTCTTAGAGTAACAGACTCGTTGCGTTTGCGAGTAGAACTCTGAACGCGGCAGAGAGGAAATAGAGTATTTATGAAAAGGAATGTCTCCATTGTGTTCGTGACACATAACAGTTCTTAAATGATACTGAGCTAAGAGAATTTGACTTGTTCACTGAATATAGCATTGAAGTGGATGTGGGATCACCTGCAGCTAGGTAAGATAAGACGCTGGGTCTTGAAACTTTCGCTCACGACGCATAACATAGCGGGGGAAACTTAATGTAGTGGCAAAAGCGTTATCGCGTATGCCTGAGGATCTCAACCCTATAGGGGAAAGTGGAGAGTTAGATTTCCTTTGTGTCATTCACATGATTCCCTAATCCTTTATTTTTACTGGCAACCACCAACTGGAGGATAATTTACGCATTCAGGTGATGGATAGGTTCAAAGCAGTGGAAAAGGTAGGCAATTATGAAGTCCATTAAGACCTCGTCAGAGTTAAGCAGTGATGCAAGTGCCGAAGGGCTTTCGAATAAGTGATAAAAGTGACAAGAAGCCGTAAAAGAGTGATTAAAAAGTGACTTAAAAGGCGATTAAAGGTGACTAAAAGTGACAAGAATATCCCAGCTGTATACATTATTTATATATATTTTTCTTTGTCCCCTACCAAAAATACCAGTAAAACCAAAGTTTAACTTAACTTTAAGGAAATCACCAAAGTAAATTTAAAAAGAAGTGTAATTTGAGCTTTGATCCTGGATATGGTATGACTTACAAACAATGGTTAGCAATATTTTATTTTGAAAAAGAGTTACAAAAGACAACGAAATCATATTTTAGATTTTGTGTTAAAGAATAAAGTTATTAAAGATGTTTTGCAATTTTCAATTTTCTTTTAAGATGGTCTGCCTCTTTTCTGGTAATTTCATCCTCTTTTTATACTTGGCAAACACCTGCTAACAATGCTTGAGCAAGTTATGCTCCCTGAAAAATATTTTCCTTTAAATTTTTATGTAATCTTTCATTTGTTTCTGTGAACAATTTTAGTTTTGCAGTTTTCTTCTCCAATATTTCGTTTCTCTTTTAGTCCATCTTCATGTTTCAAAATTTCTTCCTCCTTTTTACTTTCTCTCTATCTTACAGGTAGAGAAAGTATGGTGATCGTCAAAAAAATCGAAATCGAGATTTTGATGAATTTTGACGTTTCATGACTCACTGAATCCGAAAAAGTGGTTTTTGAATTTCCGTCTGTCTGTCTGTCTGTCTGTCTGTACCTCCAACTAGAGCCTAAACTATTTTACCGATTGAGCTGAAACTTGATATCTAGGGTTTTCATAGGGTTGCCCCGAGGGTTTTTGGAATTGGATATCCACCCCTAAAATTAAGGGTAGTTTACTGAAGGGAAAAAAGAGAAAAAGTCGATTTTCTCAAAATCGGCTCTAACGATTTTGATTAAGTTTTATTTATGAACATTAATAAATCTTCCAAACAAAATGGCTACTCTCAATATTTCGGCAAAATGGCTTTAAGGGCTCCGTTCTGATGCGTAAATTAACATTTTTTATAATAGCTCCGAAACTATTTGTGATATGAAATTACTTAGCATTACAAATATGTATATATATATTTATAATACAAATATTTTATTCGAAACATATTTTTATAAAATCAATAATTTTCAATCTATACGCAATTATATATATATATTTTTAACTTTTTGGACATTAAAGCTTAAGTATTGCGATCGTAAAAAAAACTAACCTGAAATGTTGATGGATGTCGACGTCTCATGACCCCCCGAACCCTAAAAAATAGTCTTTGCAATGCCGTCTGTCTGTGTGTCTATTAAAACTTAAAATTAAGGGTAGTTTACTGAAGGGCAAAAAGAGAAAAAGTCGATTTTCTCAAAATCGGCTCTAACGATTTTGATTAAATTTCATTTATAAACATTAATAAATATTCCAAACAAAATGGCTAACCTCAATATTTCGGCAAAATGGCTTTAAGGGCTCCGGTCTGATGCGTCAATTAACATTTTTTATAATAGCTCCGAAACTATTTGAGATATGAAATTACTTAGCATTACAAATATGTATATATATTTATAATACAGATATTTTATCCGAAACCTATTTTTATAAAATCAATAACTTTCAATCCATACGCAATTATATGAATTTTTTTTTAACTTTTTGGACATTAAAGTTTAAGTATTGCGACCGTAAAAAAAAACTAGCCTGAAATGTTGATGGATGTCGACGTCTCATGACCCCCCGAACCCTAAAAAATAGTCTTTGCAATGCCGTCTGTCTGTGTGTCTATAAAAACTTAAAATTAAGGGTAGTTTACTGAAGGGCGAAAAGAGAAAAATTTGGTTTTCTCAAAATCTGCTCAAACGATTTTGATTAAAATTCGTATCTAGGCGTTGATTAAGATTATAAATAAACTGGCTATTTTCATTTACCTATGAAAATGATTTTTAGGGTACTTTACAGAAGCGTTAATTTCCGTATCTCCACAACTATTTGAGAAACTAAACAACTTATTATTGCAAAATTGTAGGACTATTAGAAATAAAAAACTTTTATTTGACATATATTTTTATAAAAGCAACAGTTTCTGAGATATTTGCAAATATATTAATACAATTTTGTGAGCTTTAGTTGTAAACATATACTACTTAAGTCTTAACGCAATAATTCTCCAATGCCATAGAGTAATTAAATATAAGTATCTAAAAAAGTATGGTATTTTTCCTTAAAGCTCTTAGGAGAAATGTTTGCATAGCAATGATCTATCTCCATTTTAGACTCAATCGTCAATATTTACATTTTTTATGACTTGAAAATCTGCAACACCTTATAAAATGTTAACACTTTAACCAGAAATCGAAATTTTAATGCGAAGTGTTGACCCTTGTGGAAGACATTAGACTGTTTGAAATGTTCTTAGGTGGACAAAGATGCGCCTCTTTTCTCATTGATTCTATATCATTGTATATTATTTTATGCGTGTTCTTATGTGGAGTGGTGATGATACAATGTACATTATTTCGTTCAGAAATCTTACGAGTTTATAGAAAGAGAGAGAAAGTCTGTGCGGTGCGCCGTACCATTTATTTTATGTTTCTTAAATTTTCTTCTTTCTGTCTTTCAATGCATTCATTTTCTTTTCTCTTTTTATCATTAATTTTTCTTTTATTTTCTTCCAGGTTATTTTGATAGCGTTTGTGAGCACCTTGCGCAAGAGCTAATAAATGTATTGCAATGGGCGATAGCTCTGGTTAATTATTATACAGTTGTGATGCATCTTATGTAGTTAGATATGCACTGAATATATGTTATGGCATTTGGGCCAGATCTTCTATGAGGACTCTACTTGAGGAGGAAAACCTTATTTCAAAATTTGCATTTCCATGGGAAAGAAATAGGGAAGCTTTTACAACTTTACATTGAGTTAGATATTTTTAGTTTTCGGCTGGATTATACAATCTGAATAAATGGCTCCAAAATTCGTCTACTCTAACACCTTCAATTTCACAAATATTGTCCTCAAGTTGCAAAATCTTCCATTCATCAATAAACATATCGTCAGAAACATTAAAAAGTGGACCATAGTTCAGTTATATACAATCAAATATTCCTGGCAAAACCGCTCAAAGCCTCTCCTTCTGTTAAAAATGAAATGAAATTGCTGTACAATAATACAGCATTGGATCATTTCAAAACAAAACCTGTGTTGTGAATATTTTTTTGAAAACATTATAAATAGTTAACTATAAAGTTATTTTGACGTGAATAAGTCTTTAAATTTGCTACCATACGGGGGGCAATCCAAAAAACCTAATGATAACAAAATCGGGGGATACAGTTTGGTGTTGTAGTTTCGAATCTTTCCTCTACATCCAAAATTAAATTATACCACTGGATAGCTAAAGGATCAAAGAATTCATTACGATAAGCGAGAACAGTGACGCATCACGTACGGTGGAGGGGGAAGCGCAACCATTTTGAGATTATTTTGCTGCGTATCGAGATTTGAAATTAGTATAACTTTTGACTCGGAGAAGCTACGATGTTCGTTTAAGTTTTAATCGTCAGCTGTTACATAAACGTATTCACGTACAACACACGGCCGTGTCCATGACACAGCCACACCCCATTTTTTTTTCTTAACACTTGTATCTTACTAACCGTCCGAGTTATTTGCTTATGTACTAATTACGCTTATGGGTTAGGGAGGAGAAAGGTTGAATTTTGAGGAGGTGCGGAGGGTGGAAAACTATTTAAGGAAAAACCACCCTCAGTGCGCCCGACTGGGATCAAACTCCGATCTCCTCGTTCTCGGCAGTCTCTATGATTTTAATATTAGCACCTTAGACCATGTAGCCACCAAAACAATAAGCAGCAATCAGAAATGTAATATCGAGCAAAACAATTAATAGTCTATAAAGTTTAGGAAAACTCCTCAATTTCTCATAATTGAGATTCACTTTAAATTATGGCAGCCAAAATCAACAACAAAAGCTAACAAGTGGGCTATTTTATGCAACTATTAGGTTTTATACTTACATTGAATGTTTCTGTATAAGATTTGAAGTGATGATCTTCCTTCATGACTGGTAACAAAGTGAGCCTAGTAAATATGTTTAGAAAAGTGACTAAAAGTGAGTTGTTTTAAAGTAACTTTAAGTGACTAAAAAAAATAAAAGTGACTAAAAGTGAAAAAAGTGACCCACTGGCATCACTGAGTTAAGAGTAAGATTAGCTATTTTATTTCCGAAAAAAATATGCCAATGTTGCTCAGCTACGTCCATGATTCTGTGTTTTGTGGCCATTGTGATATCCTCAAAACCGAGCGTAAGATCTCGAAGGAATTCTTCTGGCCAAATTTGTTCTAAGACGCCAGAGATTAGGCACGCAGGTGCGAGCCTTATTAAAAAGCTAAACCCTCTCAAAACTAGAAGACAGGGTTTCACTCGGCCGACATAGCTAGGCGTCCTTGGGACGTTTTCGAAGACTTTGAATGGCTCCTCATCCATTCCTCCCAAAGGAATACCTCGGTTCAGGTTGTGATGGATGCATTTTATAAATATGTTGTGTTAATACCCCTTAGGAATATGAACGAATGCTCTTTCTAGACGTGTGTGGGCGCTGTTAGGAGCCCCCCTGGTCATTGTAAGTGACGACGGGCCTTGTTTTAGATCTAAGACGTTTCAGGACATGTGTTTTTCGTGGTGAATTTGAGACGTGACTATCTGCCCCTAGAAACTATAGCCGAATCATGTGGAGGGATTTAATCGTATCCTGAATATTGCGCTCATCATTTTCCACCACCAAGACCATTCCCACTGGGACAGACATCTTGACTTTCTGAATTTGGATATAACTCGGCGTTCTACGAGTCGACTAGGATTATTCTCACCTGTTTTTATTAATAGAGGTGTGAACCATCCCCTACTAGCCATATGGGACGTTGACCCACGTTGACTGATGCAAGTGACCGTCCGTATTCGGAATAATACGAGCTGGCGTTTGCGAACTTGAAAAGATCGTAGAAAAAGGTAACTTCCACTTATGATCGAGGACGTACTCCCGCTTCGTTTAGGGTTGGATATAAGGTTGTGTGTAGATGTTTCCCAAAGAGCTCTGCTGCTGATATGACTTCAGCAAACCTGGTCGGTGGAGAAATTCCTCACACCTATGTCTGTTTTATTTAAAGCGGTGGCAGGCCCCTCTTTGGTCCGTAATGCTCATGTCAGCCACCTGAAGGCAATGGTATAGTGAGACAAGTGACCTCCCTTTGTGTATGAATAATATATTGTTTTTTGTAATGGTAAAATATGTGGTAGTGTCATGCTGATCAGTGACGTTAAGTATTATTTTACATGTTTTCACACTAAACTTATTCGGCTGCCCTCCCTACCCCCCCGGAATATTTTTCACGACCCAGGACGTTTGTGTAACGCTCGGTACAGCATCTCAAACTATGACTAGTTGTGTTGCCACCAAGACATTTTGTGTAATCTGTTGACTAATGTAAATGTATAGATCCCTACCAGAAACTTGAGCTACGCCTGTTCGACCTGAAGCGTGCGAGTGTATTTGCTTCGCTTCGACTAAGATAAGTCTGAGCAAGTTCACGCTCTGGATGGACTATGCATTTAGGCGTTAACATACTGGGGATGCCCCTGCTATCTCCCCATTACTGTTTGTGGGGTCAAAACTTTAAGTGGTGTGGTGATCTCACGTCCGGAGTTTGGTGGCTTAGACTGAACTTGTCAACAGCACTCAAGCAAGGTTCTTTGTGTTTCGGTATGTATATTAATATGAGCTACATGTTTGTACAGCATATGTTCCTAGATACACCTCCTACACTACTGTTTGGTGTCCCTTGATCTAAGGCCTTCCACCATGGCAATAGCTGCAAGCTGGACCACCACATGGAGCCAGGTGGTAAGAACTTTGCCCCTGAGGCTGGCACACTTTAAGCGAAAATTCATCTCGAGGCAGCGAGTATACTGCTACTTTCATCGCACATTCCCGTCGTCACCTGTTAGAGTGTTTATAAGTCTCCAACTTGGGTCCTGCGACAGTTCAAAGCTATGTGTCACAAGAAGCCAGCTAGTAGTGACGGGGATGTCGCCTTCTCGCCCTTCAACCGCAGAGCTGGATGCCTTCGTCTTCAAAAAAGGGGGAGACTTAAATCTTTATCCAATATTTTACAGATTTATCTTTTCGACTTAAATATTTAATTGTTGGTGGCAAATATACGATGGACTCTTGTCATCGTGCTTATTTGTGAGACCATTTTAGTAATTAAAAATGTAATTTGTTTGTCTTATTGTCACCAGATGGCGTTGTTTGATGGCCATGTTAAGTAACTTTGTCTCCAGGCCGCTAGTCTCATTCTCAGTTGTAAATTAACTAATCCCTAGGCCACCAGATAGCATGATCAAATATTGATTTGAATTATACTTTGTCTTGAGGCCACCAGATGACATGATTAATCATTCTAAAATGAGACACCCGGTGGCTTGGCCACTAAATGACTAGTTTTATAATTAAAAATTAACCTATCTCTAGATAACGAGTTGGCATGGCCTAATGTTTATCTGTATATTACTTAGTCTTTTGGCCAATAGAAGGTGTTGGCAAATATTTAATATAAATGTAATGCTTTAGCTTTAAGTAGGGATTTTACAACTGCTGTACTTTCTACTATGAATAATTTTGGCATTATCTTAAATTAAATAATGTTGCTATATTAAATTGTTAATCTCAAAGTATGTTATCCCCTTCTTTATGGACTTTAAATAGCACCTGTTACTTATGTCTAAAAAATAATTATATATTGTACCTCATTCTTAGGTGTAGGCAGTAGGGGCTACATTAATCCGACTCGTATTTAAATAATTAGCCTAATCATGGGCTAATGACTACTCCCTGCATCTACACTTTGTTTTTGTATTTCTCTACTTATCTATTACAGTATCTTGTTTCTTATTTAATAAATGTAAAAATGTGTTACACATTGCCTTTTTATTTTATTTTTGGGATATTTAGGGCTGAAAGTTATATGTGGATACTACATCTATTTTAGCACAAAAAACAAAAGAAAGCCAAAAATATATTTGGTGTACTTAGATATGAGTACCTGAGAATGTTGCAAAAAACTAAAATAAAACTAAAGGGGTTCCACCTCTGCTTTCCTTGATATCAATAATGTATATTAATTATATTTTTATTAGAGATTTACTGTGAATTATTATTTTAAGTATATTTAAAAAATAATATTTTGTACAAATACACAATAAAATATATTATTCAAAACACTATCTTTCAATAGAAATGTTAAAAAAACTCATCGATCTTTCTAGTTCTATAGAAATTAAATATTTTATGTCACTGTAAACTTTGCAAACCATTGTCGCGGAAGCTTCTTAGGTGTATAGGCTATCTTTGGAGTTATTGGCAAAGTCAGTCACCCTGATATAGCGTTTCCTGTGAGGCAGGTCTGCAAATATTCCAAAAGCGCTAATAGAAATAATTGGATATGTCAAGAAAGTTACTCAATATCTCAAAGCTACTGTCAACTATGGAGTCATGTATAGAATTCCGATGAACCATTTAGGGTTGTGAGATATTCGAACTCTGATTATGCTGGAGACCTTAAATCAAAGAGATTAACAATGGGTTGCATATTCAAGATCACTGATGGCTCTGATTCTTGGATCAGTACTAGTCAGCAGTATCTAAGGAAGCTATGTTACTTAGAACAATGTTTTAAGGACATCTTTGAAGAAACCTTAACACCTACAGTTATCTTAGTTGACAAAGTGCTATCAAACTCGTGAAGTGCTCAGAATACCAAAAAGAATATAGACATCTGGTACCATTACATTCGTGAGCGATTCAAACGTGGGGACAGTGTGCTGCAATACACCACATCAAGGGATCAGCTTGCTAAACTCCTTAAGAAGCCTTTACCCTGTTTGGTTTTTCAACAATTATGTGCAGAGTTTTCTTGAAGTGGGGAATTAATTTTGTTCCTTTGTATGAATCAGTGTTTGTTGGCTCATATATATTTGTCTTGTTCTTTATGATGCCACTATTATGTTAGAACATTTGTTGTGAGCGTTCATTATGGGAGTGTGTCAGAAAATAGTAATTTGTGTCATCAAATTTTCAGGCTGGACAGTGTTGCACCTTCTCAGGAACCTTGGCAATTATTTTGTACCTATTGCCTACATGCTCGGCATATTTTTTTTAGCTTGCTTCATGTGTTCCCAACAAATCAAGTTATTACTAGATTTTCTGGCTATTATTTAGCAACCTACTATTATGCTAGACGATATGAACACACAGAAATTTATGTCTAAAAATAAATAATTAATCCAATTTTAATTTTAAAAACTATAAATTACATTAAAAGATTTTTAAAAAATAGGAATTTCACACTTTTATGTTTGGGTAAAAAACATTTATTGAGATCATTAACATAAAAGTATAAAAAGATTGTTCCACATTCAGGGTAGCCACTATTTTCGTACTACAAAAATTCCTTGATTTGAAGGTTTTTCCAAAAGGAAATCCCATTTTACCAAACAACTTAGGTTGAAGTATAAAGGGAGAAAGATTTCCTTTTTCATACAATATAATAATGTAAAGTCTTTTAATTTGTGTTTGAGCTTGTTGAGGTAATATATGCAGTCCTTAAACAGCACACAATAAACAGTCTTTTAGAATAACATTATATACATGTGCCAATATATTTTAAGTTGAATTTTTATTGTGAATACTGGACTTCTTGTGTTTGGTTAGACCCCATAAGGCCTTGAATTTACTTCCACACAAATCACACTGATATTTTTTCTCTCCTGTGTGAATAACCATGTGGAAATTTAATTGAGCATTTGTCATAAAACTTTTACTGCATACACCACAGTGATAGTTTTTGTCTTTGTTGTGATAGTGTAAGTGCACTGCTATACGACTTTGACGAAAATATTTTCCACATTTGGGACACATGACCGTCTCAGTCAAACCCATTGTTTCTGGGTGAATGTTTCTAATATGGGTATATATATGATGTCTACCTTTTAAAGTGATATTACACTTGGCACAGGTAAAAGTTTTATCATTATGTGTAACTAAATGTCTTTTTAACCTACTCTGAGATTTGAATACCTTGCCACATATGTCACAAATATAGTTTGTGACCTTTGAATGTATGAGTAAATGTGGGTAAAATCCTTGTCTTGTAGTGAGCTTACCACAGAGGTGACACAAGTAATCTTTTTTAACCCCCTCTGGTGTATGGATTGCCTTGTGTTGCTCTAAAGATTGAGTACTACAAAAACCTTTCAAACATGTTGAACATTTATGAGGTGTTTTATCAAAATGTGTTTGTCTATGTATTCTAAGACCACATGATTTATTTAAAAATACTCCACAGATATCACAAGATATACCAGGATCTTTGTGAATTCTCATATGATAATAGAGACTGCGATTATGTGTGAATCTTTTTCCACAAACTGTACAAGATAGCGAAGAAAAATTTTCACCAGAAGGTGGTTTATGACATTCTTCTTGTCCCACGAGAGGTGTCTCTTCCTCAGAGATGTAGCCGAGAGAATTCTTGTAACCTGCAGAATAAAAATTAAAGGTTTAATTATTAAACATCTTACTCAAATAATTGATATATTAAATGTTGAGCCGCTAGATAACAAAAATTTAAAAAATTTATTTTGTATATATTCAGTAGCCCACAAGACCTAGAGTCACAAGACCTTGCACCTTGTGCAGTTGCACACAAAGACCAAAACATTTAATGTTGCTTGACATGAAAAGTGTACACATGTCCCATGTGTTTGTTGACTTGACACCCGGATAGCCCTCAACCAAAGAACCTGGCAGGAGCCACTTAGACTCCTTTTAGGATGTGTTCCATATGTAGTATTGTGGCACTTCACTGTACTGAAGCATCCTTGCAAAGGGATCAATTTGACAAAGTTTGAAGAATGCTGCAAGGGTGTTCTGGGAGTATTTTGCAGTCTTTCTTGCTAGTTACCCACAATGAAATAAATTTGCTGCCTGATCTCAAGGTGGTTACTTAATTGTATAACTGTAGGCTGCATCTATTGCACAGGGAAGCCTAAAATTCACCAGAACACTTTGTTGCTGTTGATGTAACGTCCATTTTGCAGGAGTAGTTTGTTCATGCATGTTAGATACTGCCTGATCACTAGCTTTGTGAACATGCAAATAAATGATTTTATTGAGCTACAGTATTCCAAGTTTATGTGGGCATTGAATATTTCGGATGGATTGTAGAGTGTGGAACAATCCACTTATTCCTAGTATCCACAATACCATAACCACTAGTTGCAATGGGCTGTACATTTGTCGTCAGCTGGGATACGTTTCATGTACAATGGATAACCATTATCACGGGTCTGAGTTTCCCTGAATATGGGCATGTGGTATCCTTTTGTATTTTTCCCACTGTTCATGCCTGTATAGTTGGGATACATTATACCACAGAAACCATGCTCCATGTTTTTCAAAAGTGTCATTCAGAACTGTTTCAATGCCAGGGTCAGATATATCTGCACTAATCTGCATTAATATGAGATAAAACTGTGAAAAGGAAAAGTGAATATTATTTATATTACACTTACAAAAGTGTGATTAATATAGATAAAAAAGTATCATACATTAGGACTGACTAAATATATTAAAGCGGACAAATATGTATATTGACATTGCTAAAATTACTTGAAACAAGTTCAAATATTTATATAGAGAAAAATGTAATAGGTCGTTTATAGCATTAATAAAATTAATATGAAAGTAATATAAAAAATAAGTTAAACTAATATTGTGAAGCAATAAACTTAAATAGTTTAGTATATAATGTTACTTTGTTATATCATATAAGTCTGGTCCTATATGGCATAGTAAAAATTGTCATGAAAATTATTAACACATATTAAAATATTTCAAAGTTCCAAGCAATATAATTTTAGTATTATGAAATAGTTAAGAAACATTAAATACATTACTTGAAATACAAACATGTAAGATAAAGTTTGTTACATACTTTGCTGGAATAAGAGAAAATTCTTTGTGAAATTAGATGGGTGTTGCTTAAAAAAACATTCAAAGAGTAATAGTTTAAGATAAAGTTTGTTACATACAATACAGTATTTTTATTTATTTAGCATCGCGTCTTACTACCCCTTCGGGTTATACGCTTAAGTACTAATTACGTTTATGGGTTAGGAATTGGGAAGGTTGAAGCTTAGAGGAGGTGAACCTGCATTTGTGTGGAGGGAGAGTGAAAACCATTTAGGAAAAACCCCCTCCAGTTCATCCGACCATGATTCAAACCTCAATCTTCCCATCCTCGGCAGTTTAGCTCAACATGAAACTAGCGCGTTAGCTAACTTTACCATCGAGGCAAGTTAAGCTACAGTAATATGAGAGAATTATTTGTGAAATTAGATGGGTGTTGTTTAAAAAGATTCGTAAAGTAATAAAGTTAGAAATAAAGTTTGTTACATACGATGCAGTAATAAGAGACCATTCTTTGTGAAATTAGATGGGTGTTGTTTAGAGACATTCATAAAGTAATACAGTTAAATAAGGGTTTAAAGTTCTTAATTGAAATAAGCTCTTGCTCCTTCGTGATCCGTCAGATTGATGTCCGACCGGAAAATTATCCATTTAATACATTTAGGCAATTAAATTGCCATCTTCAAGAAAAGAGTTTCATGATTTAAAAGGTGAAAATTGTGAATCAGTGCATGATGTTGAATAATAATACAAAATTTTCACTCTATAAATCGCTGTCAAGATGGCCAAAGTGCCTGACTAAATTTAATGGATCCTGCACTTGCTCGTGCATATAACATGAGCTACTGGTTAAAGTTAATGGAAGAATGACCTTTTGACCCAAATTGTTTGCATTGGCGACATTATCTTTGGCCACTGCGTCCATTAAATGAATGTAATTATCTACTCGAAGTCTTCCCTGATTCAACTTGGTGTAGAAACATCTCTCGTATCAATTTTGACATAAATGTATGTAGTAAAATGGTTTAATAATTGCCTGTAGCGTGAAAGGGCATCAAACTGATCATTTTGCACCATTATTTAGTGAGCATAAAATGCCATTATTGAAACCTTTTTGTTAGGAATGGGGAGGTTGGTAGTCGGGTTGGTCCATGTTAGAGTGAAGTGGTACCCCTCTTGGCCATTCCAGAAGATGTGAGGATAATGTAGTGCATCATAAAATGTGTGTGTTTCAACTACCTTGACAAGTGATACAAGGTGTTGTCACAGAACAGACTCATTGCTGACTATGACGATAGCTACATCATTAATGGTGGGTACATTTTAGCATCTCTCATTTTCAACAGGTAGTTAGTTGCCAGTCCTCACAAATAGCAACCTTGTACTTATTCGCTGGCCACTGCTCAGTAACTATTTTTAAAAGTGTGAATTAGTTCTTCCTTTTTTTATGAAGCATCAGCTGCAGATTAACCACCGTGTCATATGAAACACCTTGATTATATTCACAGTGTCTGTCAAACTCCGTGACATGATCAAACAGGGGAAATAATTTTTTAATAAATGGTGCCGATAAATGGGTGCTGGCAGTAGATATCCAAAGTGGGGATGTATTGGACCTAAAACAGTGAAAGTAATTGGATAATTAATTATCACAGAACTTTGCCACTAATCCCAAAAAAGGTCATCTGAAAGAATGTGTTTTACTGGTGAGCCTTCTAAAGAAAGTATTTGGAAGAAGGTGTCTTCCCAAGAGTAAGTAAAGTCCTTAGGGATTCAGACATCTCCTCAAGTAAAGGCAGCTGTACCTTACCATTAGAGAACCACATTCCTACAGCCTTACCTTTCCATTTGCGTGCATAACAAACCTGCACTTACACATTTTGCCAATTTGAATCAAGTTGTGCACACTATAATCAATCTGAGGATCATATTATTCAAAGCATCATTCTTGAAACGATCCCACATCATACACATGAAATTTCACCTTTGCTCTCTCCTTGTGTTAAGTAATGCTTGTCTTCCCTCAGGATAATGGGCTAGATGATGCTGCTTCTAAGTGTGTCTTTCTGCATATGTGGTTAAATGAACCTCCCATAACTCCGAACTCTCAAGTGAGTGCTGTATAATATTTCTTAGGGCATTGTTTGCCATAAGGGCTTTCCATTCCTCTGCAGTTTCAGCTGAACAATTAACCTGCGGCTCTGGTTTTAGCAGACCTCTGAGAAAGATTACTTTTCCTTTTTCTGGTCATGTTTTGTGCGTGTGCGTGCGTGTGTCTGTGTGTTGTGTGTGTGTGTGTGTGTGTGTGTGTGTGAGAGAGAGAGAGAGAGAGAGAGAGAGAAAGAGAAATAAATATATGATGCACCACATATCCAAAACTATTAAAGAAATAAAATCCAAATATATTAAATATAATAATGGAATACTAAGGAGATATTCAACTCAAACACTTTAATTGGGCGTTAAAGTTTACAGTTTAAGAGAAACAAATTTAAAATTAAAGATTCCATGGCATGAGAGCAACAACAAATTTATAATTTAACTACTAATATCACCCATTCTTTTTATGGCTACAAACAAAAAATTAATGCATTCTATGTACAATACAATCTCTTCCCAAGATTAATTATCATATTGGTAAAACATAAAAAAATACATTGTTATAGAAATGTAAGTGAACAAAAAAAGAGCATCATATTTTACCAAAGAGAATAGATAAAATAATAAACACTGTGACAGAAACATATTGAAATGAGAAAGGGGGCTTATTATGTAAGAACATTTTTTATCTTTCTGGATCCATAACCCCCTTGTAAGCAAAAATAAACAAATGCCCAACACACACACAAACACCCTTTTTTTTTTGCTTAAGTTATATTTGCGTAACTTTTTTTTTGTAATTTCTTCACAGGAATAACCATTATTTTTTATGCAATTTAAAATAAATTGCTGGTAGTTATTAAAGTAGAGTTGTAAATTAAGTGCGAAATAGTTCACAATAAACACTGTTGTAAAATGAGTTTAAATGTATTGTACTAAACAGATAAATTAAAAAAGTTATATAATTATAAACAATTTTAATTTTAATTTACACTAGGCCCATGGAAATTAAAAAATTATTATAAGTGAATACAAGAATAATAATTATTATGGTTATAAAAAAATTCTAAACTACCTCTTAAATATAATCTGATGACCAGAATCCTTGAATCTACGTCTCAACACATTTAATTATGTGGCCATTTAGGGTAGCTGGGTCACTGCGCCATCCTTGCCTGCCTTTAGTTATCTTACATAATCAGTGTTCAAATCTGCCCCCTCTTCCCCTACTCCTTAGCAGCAAAAATAAGCATAGCTTGAAACTGCCCCCACACCCACCTCCACCCACCCAGGTGCTTACGTAATACTTGAATGCCCCAAAAGTACAAAAAGCAACACAATGAGTAGCCACAGAGCATAACAATTCACTTTGTTATGTCAGATGATGTTAATTTTAATTTTTCTACTCTTGTCTCTAGATATACAGTACAGTTTCTATCCAAAAGTTTTGTAAATTTGCCAGCCATCCCATTTAGGAGTTTATTTTAACTATTGTTATAATTTTCTTGAGTGTATTAATGATTTAAACTTTCAGCTCCCCATTCCCCAGACCTTTTTTTGCATTAAAGAGTAACAGACAAAGATACCAACTAATTTGAATACATTAGTTTTTCTTTCAAAATCGACATCATGTCTAATATATATTGTCTAATTTTTGGCTATTAGCATCTGGTGACTAAAGAATTACCTGTGGACTCTCCAACACTTCCCACAAGGCCTGCGAGAGCCATAAGACCTCCAAAATGTCACTAAATGAATATGATACTTCCAAAAGAAACAAATAAGTCCGGAATGTATTAAGATTTATAAAGCATAACTAGTGCTTACAGAAAACTCATGTGTCATCAACTCAGTGCCAATCGACTTGTGTTGATGAGTGGAGTGATCTTTTTATGGATGATTTTTGGAACAGTTGTTATCGTGTGGATCACAACACTCGATGCTTGTATTAGTTTAATAATAAAGTTGATAGTTTAATTAGTGGACATAATTCCTGAATTTTATAGCAAGCAATATTGTATGCTACCTTTGCTGTTGAGTTGATCCTGTTGACTGTCCAGCATTTTTTCTCCTTTTCTTGTAAAACTAGTTGGAACCTAGTATTTAAAAAAGTCTGTAGTTATAAACTCACAATCCTGTAAACAAATGAAATATATGAGATTATTTTTTGTGCATAGTGAGTTTTTACTGATCCATGAATATCATTATTAATAATTTAGCTTTTATTAAAAGTTTAACAAAGCCATAAAATGGCTGTCAAGCAAATGGTATATTTATGATTTTATTTTACTAAAATATAAAAATAAAAGAGACTACTCATTGTTTTCAGTTAAAAAGTTGTGTAGGCAGTTACAAAATCCAATTTAAAAGACCTTACATTTTAATATTTAATTATGATTAAACTATGAAAAAAATCAGTGTCCCTAAAGTGAATATTAGTTTAAAAAGCCAGAAATTGTATTTTAATAAACTGGATTTTAGTGACCAGTTTTCACCAAAGTTTAAAATAATGATTGAAACTAGAGAAAAATAAAACCAAATTAATCTTTCTCATAAGAACCTTGACACAATTTTGGGTTCTACAAAGGTAAAGTCTTATCTCTTGACAAGGTAATTATTAGTCATGATAACACTTACTTTATTACCTGGACCAGGAGTTTATGCTAAGAGGTACAGAAACAGTTTATGATGGATGCTACTCGTTAATCTTTTTCAATATTTTTTGCTCCTTATGATTGAATGCTATTGGAACAGGAAGAGATGAATTCTCATTCTTATTTTGGTTCAATAGTTCTTGCTTCATATTGTAAGATGATAAAGAACTAGGAAATGATTAATGTTTCATTTTTTCTTGTTCAATTGTTGTTTCACATTGTTAAGTGAAACGGCACCGATATTAACGAACTCCGCACTCTGCTCATTGCTCTCGTTTAAGTTATTGTTTCACATAGTTAAATGATTAAGGCACAGGAAATGATTAATTCTGTTCATCACTGTTCAAAGTTCAATGTTTTGAGAACAGGAGGAATGGATTGTTGTCCACTGCTGTTATCCATTGTTTCTTGTTTGAAACAGTTAAATGTCATAAGAACTGGTGATATGTCATATTGCCCTTTATTCAAACTTTTTGCGCTTGTTTCCTATTATAGAATAAACGAGGTACCGTGTAATTTTTATCAAATATAATTGATATGAAATCTCTATGAAACACAATTAATCATATCTCCCAGCACATGTTCTCTAAGTCTCTCAGTCATTGCAAGTTGGGATAATCCGCTCATAGCTGCATTCATTTTTCTCTGAAATAAACAAATAGTTCAGCTAGGTCAGTAATAAAAACAGAGGGTATTTCTTCATTTCTTTTGGCATCACAAGATTTGAGAAATCTTTCAAAATCAAGCATTTTGTGAGAGCCTACTTTCTTTATTTGTGGATTAATGGAATTAAAAGCAGCATACTAAGAAAGTAGTGAACAAATTTTCCCTGTTTTTTTGTTATATGGCTACCCCATTAATTGCGAATACTGGTAGTAATTATGTGAATGTACAAGATGGGAGGAGAAGATCAAAGTAGTCTAGAAGGGGTGGGGCTGGTTATAACGTCTAAAAAGTTTTGAGGCTAGAATATAATTGATCGCCCCAATCTGTGTTTGAGGCTTTTACAGTGAAATCTCCCTTAATGATACTTCTGAATAGTGGATATACGAGTTTTTCTAATAACGGAAGTGAAGCAACCTCCCAAAAACAGATTTTCTCAATAAAGGAAATGAACACTTTTAAAGACGCATATTTATGCATAGCAATCTTTAAACAGCGGATAAAAGTTGAAGGGAAAAAACCAACAAAAAACCTATTTTACAGTGAAGAATGTCAGGAATGCTGTTGTCTCATGCAAAGTGTGAGTATTCCTGTCTTCCCCCTCTAGGGAAAGTTTATAAAAATAGCTGACGTATTAATTATGGAACTTCAAGGTCCTCCCACCCCTTCAGAGCTATCAGCAGGTGATGTTCCATAAGTTGTCGGTGTTCGTGTGGACATACAGTCAAGGCCTACTGTTCACATTTAACTTAATTTGCGTAATGTTCTGTGTGGAATGCAGCTTGTACAGTAACCTACGTACTTTATGTATTCATTAGTCATAATTATCCTGTATACAATATTGTATAATGCAATAATTAAATTGTATTAATTTATATTCAAAGTATATATGTTCATATAGATTAAACTGTGTTCAATAAGTATGATTTAAAAAAAAATTCAAATAACGGACACCTTTTAATAACAGACATTTTTTTGATCCTGGAAGGTATCCACTCTGAGAGATCTCACTGTAATATAAAAGTGTTTCAAATTAAGGTTTTAAACTGGTTATCAATTTTAGGTTTTTATCTTATTTTGTAGATTATACTAAAAGTGTTTTTGAGATTGTAATTTCAAAGTTAAGTTAGCATGAACTAAAATATTTTGAGGTTATTCTTGGTGGTATAAATATCCAATATTCATGTAGTTGTGTAATCAGTAGATTTCAATATGAGGCATAGCCCTAAGACCCCAAATGATATATAGAGAAGAAAATAGGGCAGAACCTAGTTTTACAAATTTGATTGTTTATCACACTTCACCCCTTCTTTCATTAATTTATCTTTTCCACAAAGGCATGATAGTAACCGGATATAAAATAATGACACTGGCATATGCTACTTTTAAGTGGGAGTGATTATATACATATAGTAGCTTTAGACCATGTTTAGGTTGAACTCGAAAAATAACTCTAGAAATAGAATAAAAATTTAGTTTTTTGAAAAACATTTGAATTGTTTAGTAAGGAACGTTTAATATTTATAAATAAAATTAAATTTTTAGTGAAATTAGGTTGTACAAGTTGTATTAAATGAACATAAAATAAATAAATGTGTAATATAATATAATATATATGCACAATATTTTATTGATATTTGAAAGAAATTGGTAATATCAATTACAATTTAGGGAACTTTATAGTTATGAATGTCTTGATATTATAACAAACATCTAAAAATTCAGTACATATTAAAATTGTAGACATTTGAGTCAAAGTACTTACTAAATACTTAGAACTATGTTTTTAAAAACAAAGGATGATGTGATCATGCAATTTCGTATTTCTGTATTTTTTGAGAATTGACAGAACAAGTTATTGAATTTGAAAAAACATAAAAATTGAATTTCCAGTTTTGTATGCATAGGCAAACTCTTACCTACAAATTATTCTTTCAAAAAGTTTTATGTACTGTACCAATAATTTTTCATTTGCTTCTGTAAATAATTTATTAGCAGCTCTGCATTATGCTTCCTAAATATTTTACTTCAATTTGTGTTCAACTTGTCTCAAGATTTATACCTTCCATTTTGTCTTAAAGGAAAACATGTATTAACTTTTTGAGAAACATTTTGTCACACATGGAATAAGTTAGAGGAAAGAAGGAGATGAACAAATAAAAGTAACAAACACATTATGGCTTACAATGAAAATAGGAACACAGTTCACACTTTACAATGTTAACAATGAACAAAGAGGTAACTTAATGGATGAAACATGAAGACAACCCAATCCCCCTCCACCTAGGTTTCATTATATCGAAACTTATCTGGACAAAGTGACTTCCTAAAAGGTTACACATAATTTAAGTAAAGAAAACAAAATTGAAATTTGTAAATTTTCTCCTATTATGTTAAGATGCGTTCATTTTCTTTGCACTTTTTATCATTTATTTAATAACTTACCAGGTATCATTTTCTGAAAATATAAAAATGACACCTGCAGGGTTATTATGACCATTCGACGCAAAGTTTGTTGCTACCGCTAATTAAGCTTCACTTTCGAGGAAAAGATAGCGTTTGGGTTATTATGACCACCACACTTTGTATCGTTCGCTAGTTCTAGCTTTGACTTTGCTTCTAGCGTCAACACACAGAATAAAATCAGTTTGCGTCAACAGTTGGCCACACTTTTCCAAAGAATATTATCTTTTAAGACATTAGAGGCTAGAAATTAAGTAAATTTATTTCAAGAATGCTGGTATTCATGACAACATTATTCATATGTTTTTATTTTCCCAAACAGCTGATCAAAAGTCACATTATTTTGTAGAAACTTTTTAACCTAGCTTAATTTAATAAATCTCTTGTATCATTTTGTTTGCCTACGGTTGGAAATTAAAAAATACTAGGCCTACATTATTCAATACACACAACAATTTTAGTCAAAATCATAATGTGAAATATGCATTCAGATAGTAATGTTATACGTGGAAATGAATTAGTATGAGAAGTTGGTCAATAAAGAAACACTGTTTTTTTTGTAATATGTAAGCTTTACGACCCAATACTTTATTCTTCGTATATTTGTGTTGATAATGGAACAAGAGTAATATGTTGTGTGAAAATCTTAGAAAATAAAACTAGTTATTTAAAGTTGATGAAAGCGTTAAAGAACTCCCCAAAATAGTGTTTTCAACAACTTAATGTCAAAACAATGGGCATTCACACCCTGTCGGCTTACTAAGTTAACAATAAAGTGAACGGAGGGTGGTTGGATGGTTAAAAATAATAAAATGCAACTTTTATTTAAAGGGAATTCTTAGACTTTAGTTATATAAGGATATTATTTTTCTTTAGATTGAGTTTTTTGCAATTATTCACTTCAGGATAACTAGGTCTAGCTACTAATTATGTTTTAAGATAAATTTAGTAAACCTTTTATGATTAAAAAAAACCTAGGCCTAAACTAAACCACATATAAACATTAAGCTAGGCCCTATTTTAGTTTGGCATCTTAAACAGATTAGGCCTACCTTTTTATTGTCTTGGCAACTGGTCTGTCCACATGTTTTACCCTAATAGGATATATAGGCCTATATATAATAAAATTATTCTTATTTGTGTAGAGGGAGTGTGGGAAAACCTTTAGAAAAATAAAACCACTCACCACACCCAGCAAGAATTGAATCCCAACCACTGGAAAATTAGACCAAAGAAACTAACGTCTTGGTCAATGTTGCCCCATGAGGTGGGTCAAAACAGACTATAACACCCCAAATATGTTAAAGCCTAACTATCAAGGCCGTAGCCAGGGGAGGGTTTTGGGGTTCAAACCCCCTCCGAAATTCTATGGACAAAATATATATGGCTTTATTTATGATTCAAAAAATATCAAAATTAAGATACAAGTACAAATTAGGGGGCTGTGTTAGCCTAAAAAGCACTTCAGAGAGCTTCTAGAACTGTTTATCCTTTAGAATTTGTTTTGGCTTCTGGCAATTGGGGGATGTGCCCACCAAACCCCACCTGAAATTATTGGCTGGCTACGGCCTTGCTAACTATAGTATGATTTTGGTAGGAAGAACAGTAGAAGATAGTTACTAAAGTTACTAAAACAATTTTAATATAAAGTCATGTTATCTTCAGCTGTCACCTTTAATAGATATTATCAATAACTCTAAAATAACAGAGATAAAATATTAAAATGCAATCAATATTGGTCGTAAAGAAATATGTTTGAATTCACTCTACTGTTCTTTCAACCAAAATCAGGGTATAACTTCCACCTACTATAGGACTCACAAACAATTTAATCTCAATATTGGAATGTCCCAACTATCACTGTGTTGATGGTAAGTAATAATACATTTTAATAGTGTTATATTTCAAAGAAGATATTCTTTTAACATTCAGTGTAAGCGTACTATCCCCACTCTTGTCCTACACTATGATTAGGCTTATTTAATGTTAGTATATGTGAACACACATAATAACGTTTCGAGTTTATTGTATTGGGCCAATGAGATGGCAAGTTTAAATCAGGTAACACAAAACACTTAATAATTTACCAAAACTAGCAAACATAACCACGTAACGCAAACCAAAGGAAAAGTAAAATGTCTCCGCAACTTAGTGTCACTCTACTAGGAAAATATTTGCGCTTGCAAGGACTTTGCTTTCGCAAAGTGGTCGGCCCTAATAACTTTTGACGCAAAGTCTAACGTCTATCTGCTATCGGTCGCAAATTCGTTTTACGTCGTGGTCATAATAGGCCTGCTGGACATGGGAATCGAACCCAATGCTCTAACCACTGAGCTATCCAGGAAATGTCCTGTGCCCAGGGTCATTCTTCACTCATTTTTTAAGGCGGGTAGTTTTGAGAGCCCCTGTGTGTACCTTAGGCAATAGTTGATAACTACAGTAGTCATAGAAACCAGATCTAGTTGATTATTGTACAATAGTAAAGCATATTTTTACTGTTTAATAACATTGTGCATTTAATGTATGCTATGGGTCTTCTGAGAGATTGTAAGCCCTACCTAAGGTGGTAAGTCTTCCTTCAAAATTTGCATTTACATGAACAAGAAATGAATTAGATTTCTAAACTTTACATGCTTGTATATTTAATATTTGCAGCTTATTACTATAGGATTTCTGGTTCAAGAATTATTTTATACTATCTAATATCCCAGTTAATTAGTTTTGTAGACACGTTTTACACACACATTAAATACTAATAGCAAATAAAATTAGGTAGGTATATTACTGTATGTAGGTCTAATTATGGTACAGTAAGATATACGAAATTGATTAATTCAAAAAATTGGTTAGTTCAAATTATGAAGTTCCTATTTAAATCAATAGTTAAACTTAACATTTTTAATTTGAATTTTAAAAGAAAATATCTGTGCTAAAACTGTTTTAATTCTGCAATTTTTTATGTGTTACCTAATTTTTCCAAGCTACCGTGTATATTTTGTGTTTAAATTTTTCTTGTTTTTTCATGTATAGTACATAAAGTGTAGACCTATGTGTGTTTTATAGGACATATTTTGAGGTTATTGATTTATTGTGTACTGGTTGTCCAGATACTCATAAAATTGGTTAATATTTGAATTTTTTCAGATATTCCTTGAACTTCAAATATAAAAAGTTATAGGCCTACTGTATTTTATTTTTAAATTCTATAAATTTCCAATTAAAGTCATTAAATTACTATGGGCTTCCTTAGAAAAAAACTTGAAACTAAATAAAATAAGCTTTAATTTATGGTATAAAGTTACTAAAGGTGTGTTTCCTTCTTAAAGTAACATGCAAAATAAAAGTGAGAAAAGTGACTCAATTACATGTCTGCACTAAGCTTTTTATAGTAGCTTAGACATGTTAGGATCATATTTAGCGAGGTCCAAATTTTAAATATGTACCACTGGTAATGTAACATATAATACTAAGTTTAAGGAAAGTCTTGTTGTCATAACTTGTCATAATATAAATTATCCACTTAACAACTTGCATATTTTCAACCAATTACCATTTGAAGTTCAATCAAATTTATCAATGCATGAAAGGTTATGTTTTGCTAGGTTGGGGCGGTTTTCATTATAAACAAGAAATCTCTCAGGTATTTCCAGGCATTGTTACACGGTTTGGCCGATAGATAGTTTTTGAGTGATTTTAGTGAGTTTTGATTTAATTTTAAAATTACACAGGCCTATACTGTAAAATATTATCAAATAATAGTTTTTATTATTGGAAAGTTTCTATTCGTCAAGACAGCATTTTAGTGAAAGATATTTTGTGATCTAAATATTTAAGGTAAGCATTTGGTTGACATTTGAAAGGTTAGGTTGTTAGAATTGTAGTATATAGCTTATAACAGACCCTGTAGTAAAAATATTTCCTACTATTAGGCAAGACTTATTTTTTCATTGATTTCAGGTATTTAACATGCACTTTAAGAACCTCATGATTTATAAACTATATTAAGTTTAAAACAAACACATCATCCTGTCCCCTGGATAATTATTCATCACTGTGAAAATGGAAAGCCACATATTACCAATGATACATTCTTCGGCCATGCCATCAATCGAACCCAGGTCCCTTGGCTTAGTAGCCTGACACGCTAACGACTGAGTTGAGATAATGGACCATAAGATTTGTTTTAATAATTTTGGTGCCATATGAAAATCTCATTTGTATTTAGAGCCTACATTATCCTATAACTTATGAGTTATATTGTATTGTTAAACTCTATAACTATAATGTTTGTAATACCTGTTATTTATGTAAAGTTTCTATCCTTGAGTGTATTAATAATTTAAAAAACACTCTAATATACCCAAAATAAAATAATTTAGAATCGGATTCACTTGGTGCACTATTCTTTCTCCAATATTTAAGTTAAAAAATATATCTTCACATTTAAGACTCATAGGTGAAATATGTATTAATTCTAGAGGTTAGCAGTTAGTTTTATAGTGTTTACTATTTACCATAGTTGGCGGCTTGGCGTCACAGATCACGTTACTATTATAGGTTGGCACAGGTATAGTTCTAAGATGTCTAATAGAAGGCGCCACAGTAAACGTATATATAATCAATAAAGTTTAATAGATAGCGCAAAATCATCAATATGGTTATTTAAAATCTCAAAATCAAGGTTCCAAAATGTAGGCCTATATTTAAATCCGCGACAAGAAAATCTGTGACACGAGAAAATTGTTTATCTAGAATTATCTTTTAAATCTGTTGAGAAAAATAATCTTAATAGCTGTAGAACATGGTTCTTTTAAGAATGTTGAGAAAATTAACTTGGAAGTTACATTACACATGAAACTAGCCGTCTAAAATGGCCAAGTTTAAGGTCCCACAATTTCTATATTTAAATTACGGCACGATCACTTGGTGGGGATTGTAGTACTTAGTCCCTATAATAATCTTACATAGCTGTGGAACCTGGTTCTTCTGTAAATTTTGATAAAATTAACTTTAAACTTACATCACACATTAAACTAACCCTCTAAAATGGTCTAGTTTTTAAGGTACCACAGTTTTTATCATGTTTTCATTACAGCTTTCCAAAGTGATATATGTCAACTGTTGGCGTAGGGATACATAAGGGGCCATTTAGAATAACGTTTTGAGCTTTGATCCAACTAAACTTGGGTGAGGAATGTACTTTAGTTTGTATTCACTAAATATTTTATTTTCTATATCGCACTAAATGAATTCAGGGATTATTTAAGAATGTTTCGCAGCCTTTGTAAGACACCATCAACTTTAGTTACATGTTACTGACTTGGATTTATTCTTTGTAATGGTTTTTTGGACTTTAATACACATCTAACCCTGGAAGGGAGGCATGTCAGCCCTTCCAAATCGGGCGGGAGTCTCCCGGAATCATGACTAATCTCCCGTCTACCCGGAATCTCTATCCGGGAGTTAGATATCTCCCGGATTTCACAAGAAACACCAAAAGCCTCAATTCACAATGCAGAACGTTATATTTACTGTAACTACATTATTTAATTCGATAGTTTTGACAAACTCAAATTAATATATTACCTACTTACTATCGAACAAATATTGACATGTTCAATATTTAACTTTTACAAACGTCACTGGCAGTTGGCAACAATCTGTAATCCTGACCCACTCCCCCTACGCAACCACGCTACGTGTATCTGAGACCTCCTTACTTTCAATTACCTTTTGGTCACTTTTTCTTTGTGTGTCAAGCACCGAGTTGATTACTTTGCACTAATCTATTCTTTTTAGTTTCATTTTATTTTGAAAAAATATTTCATGCACTAAGTAAATATAGACCTATAGTTTGAGTGGACATTCATAATTATTAACCATTGAGCTTTGTGAAAATGGCAAGTGAGAAGAAAAAAAGTATTAAGTTACACAACATTTAATAACGACTGGTTAAAAAAAATTGAATGGTTATGGAAGAAAAGTGAGTTTGAAGGCGAGTGTAAATTGTGCATGCAGATTTCACCAGTCTAATTTGAAGGAATTAGAGCAATAAATATTCACACGTTTACAACAAAACATAAGTCTTTTGCACAGCAAAATAAACAGTCTACTGTGTCACGGCATTTAAAAAAGGCTAACACCAAAGAAGAGAGTGGCGACTCCTCTTTAAGTTCGCAGGTGTAAGTGCACCCCTTATAATTTCACACAAAATAGTATTTAACATTATTTTATTTAAATAATAACATTTCATAATGATTCAATTTTTTTTAGAATATACTTCTTAAAATTAGCTATGCTCTTGCGTGTTTCATTCTATTTACTATTCCACATGTTTTCTTGACTGCTAGCGCTGTCCTAGTCCTTCTACTAAACTCCAGGGGTATGCAACAATCTGAGCATGCGCATTGAGAATAAGAGATGTTGTTGACCTTGCAAGTTAGTTTTAAAGTGGACTTCTAACACACGGCCCGGTGCGCAGATTGATAGCGAACGTGGCGATTTGTTTTGATCAACTAAAGCGTTACTACCAGTTATAATGTTTTTTAAAGTGTGGTTTTTTCTTTTTCAATCTTTACACAATTAATTAAGTACAATAATTATGTAAATAGTAGTTAATTAGTTCATAATATTTTACTGTTTTAGTTCTTATTTTAAATATCAAAATTAATTTTGCACAAAACATTAATTATCAAAAAAACTTGGTTTATGTAAATAGTTGTTATTTGTTAACGAGTTCGAGTTAGTGTTTATTTTTAATATCGAAATGAATTCTGTGCAAAACATTTTGCAAAAAAAAAAAATTATTTATGTACTCAAGAAGAAAAATTAGAGATTAAAAAACTGGGTAGACCGACACCAAATATTATTCTAGAAAAACTAACAAAAACTAAAAATCGAGAGTTACTAGAAAACTCAACGTAGAAACTTACAAAAAGCATCCATGGCTATGTGGTTGTAATGTAAAAAAAAATGCATTGTTCTGCTTTCCGTGCTTACTCTTTGGTGGTGACTTATCTTGGACGAACTTAGGTATGATTATTTGAACCATTTAAGTGAGCGAATTAAAAAGCATGAAATATCATTGTTATACAAGAACAATTCTTTAGATTTGGCTGTACTTGGCAAGACCAACATACGATAACAGTTAGATTCTGGCTAAGAAGAGCTATCGAGCTTCACAATAAAAAAGTGACTAACAACAAGTATGTTTTAAATATTATCCTAAACTGTATTCGATTCTGTGGCGCTTTCGAACTGGCCCTTAGAGGTCATGACGAAACTGATTTATCTCCTAACCCTGGAATATTTCCTGGACGTGTCAATTTCAGTGCGGAGTTTGATGATGCTTTGAAAGGGCATTTAGAAAAGTCTATAGATTTTAAAGGCACCTCTAGTTCAATTCAGAATGAAATACTTCAATGCATGCTGGATATTTGCCATGAAGAAATTTCAAAAGAAATTAATAATGCCAGTTTTTTGGCTGTTATAGCTGACGAAACAACTGATGTCTCAGCTACTTTTCAAATGGTTATAATTTACCGGTATATGGTAAATGGAGAACCAGTGGAAATATTTTGGAACTATGTAACCCCCATCCCCATTTCATTACGCTGCATCTTTGTCAAATTGTCTCAAACAGGAAATAGGTCAACATGTAGAGAAAGAGCCTTATAAGTTAATAGCACAAGCATATGATGGTGCTTCAGTTATGAGTGGATCTCTCAATGATGTTCAAGCTAAAATAAAGCGGAGTTATCCTAGGGCTGCTTATGTTCACTGTCATACACATCAACTAAATTTAATTATGTCAAATGCAGCTTCAATTAATCGTAATGTCCGTATATTTTTTGCCAGTTTAGAAGGATTTTGTATATTTTTTTATAATTCCCCTCAGAGAACAGCGATTTTAGATGAAGTTGTGGATAAACGTTTACCATGATCAGCACCGACAAGATGGAACTTTCATTCTCGAACAGTAAACACAGTTTGCGAATACAGAGAAGAATTTATCGAGTGCATGGATACAATAGAAACGAGAGATTACATTAAACATATAGCTACTATTGAACAAGCGTCTGGTCTGAAGAGAACATTAGAGGATGATATTTTTATATTTTAACTAACTTTTTTTCATAAAATAATGCCTCATGTGGATATATTGTGTAACCAGTTGCAAAAAAGGGGAAAATGATCCAGCGTTTTTAAAAAACAAATTAGATTGTTTCATAGAGGAAATTTCCAAAACAAGAAATGAAGATTATATAACTGATGATCTTGATAAAAATAAAATAAAGCCGAGACGAAATGAAAGTCAAACTCTTAATAGAGAGGCTAAAGAGGTTTGTGACGTCATTATCTGTAAAGAAAAATTACAGATTCAGCTTCACTGGTTATCTTGTTGCTGCAAATTTGTTTCTGCCAGAAAAAAATTCTGATTATTCTAAGTTGTTTCCTGATAGCTATTTAGAACTCATAATAAATTCATACCCATTTTTAGATGCAAAAGAACTACGCACAGAGCTAAGTATAATTTATGTCAGGGATGAATTTCGAAATATGACTGGCGCTTTAACTCTGTTCTCATTTATAAATTAAAACAATTTAAGTGAAATTTTTGAAGCATTCTTAAAACTTTTAAATATTATTATAATAATCCCTATGAAAACGGCATAAGCAGAAAGATGTTTTTCTACACTAAAACGTGTCAAAACATTTTTAAGAAATTGTATGCACCAGGAAAGGCTGTTAGCTCTTGCCATGCTGTCTGTCGAGAGAAACTTTATTATGAACATTTCAGAATTTAACTCTAGAGTCATTGAGAAATTCGCAAAATCTAAAGAAAGAAGAATGGAGTTTTTATTTAAAGTAGGCGTTAATGAAACAAGTTTGCTAAAAACTGTATTACTTCTGTTTGAATGACATACTTTGTGTAGAAGTCTTACGTTCAAATGATAATTTAGGTTATAGGCTTACAGGAAGTACGGTATCTACTAAACCCTGAATTTAGTAATAATCCCAATCTGTAAGGCTTTATTTCGTACCAGAATACTATCATATATATTTGTTGGTAGGATAAACGTCCATTTAGAACGGAAATAAAATTTTCATTCTGGAAGACCTTTTATCCTAACTAAACACAGCTATAGGGTAGGATTCTGGTACGAAATAAAGCCTTACAAGTGAGATTTCTTCAAAAATCATCGTAAATATTAGGTTACATCAACTTATTCAAAGGAAAAACAAACCAGTTTCGAACTTTTATATGCTCTTCAAAACGTTTACTAACATATTTATTTCATTTAACTAATTAAAACCCGCCTTGGTGGCGTAGTTGGCTAACGCGCCAGTCGTGTTAAGCCAGATCACCGAGGACGGGGAGATCGAGGTTCGAATCTCGGTCGGGTGAACTGAGGGTGGTTTTTCCTAAATGGTTTTCCACTCTCCCTCCACGCAAATGCGGGTTCACTTCATCTAAAATTCAACCTTCCCAATTCCTAATCCATTAGTGTAATTAGTACTTAAGCGTATAACCCGAACGGGTAGTAAGACACGGTGCTAAAAATTAACTAATTAAACATGGATGTATCTCATATATTCAATCAAATTAATGAACGATGTCAAAATGCCACATCACCTTGTATGGGTGTAAGAGAAGAAGAGAAACCCGAAAGTTTCTTTCTCTCCTACACAATTGTATGCAGACAACAACTCGAAAATTTCAGCCACAGATGTCCATCCAGTTATATTATAGAAATCAATGGCTAATACTCGCCTACGGATATGGTGCTTCCCTTTCCCCGATGAGGGCCGGACAGACCCGGAAACAAACGATTGGCGGAATAAAGAGTGAACAAGACCAGCTGGCTGGCCGGTCAGTCTGAGAAAGAAGGGCTTACTCCAAAACAGCTGCGACCTCAACTCAGTATACTTGTTGGAGAGGTTTCTATTATAATAATAATCTGTTACATCTTCATTTTCTTCTTATTTTATTTTTTTCCCTCTTTAAGTTTAGGGTAGTGTTGCTGCCCTTGCTTCCATTGAATAAACGCCACTGGTTAGTGCCATTGATCGTACGCTACTTGGACTGTACCCTGGGAGTAAAAGTTAAGCTTCTGGTACTTACTGTAAATACATTCCTGGTGAAACATCTGAGCAGCTGTACAACTATGTCTACTCGACCTTGCTTTCTTTCAATTTAGTTTAAAAGTGTGTCGATCCTTCTTTAGTTGGCGTAGGCTGTGTTGCACATCTGATATTAAACAACTGCATTTAAAAGGCAATGTAGTAGTTATCAAGATATACAAACATTTTACATCCACACTGAAGATGTATGTGCTTTAAAAACTTTTTGTGAGTTTGTAGAAATGGGATACAAGAAGATGTTATCTTTTTCAAAAACTCAATTCCTCTGTTTGATGCCAGCAATGGAGCGTATCCTCGCAAAGTATGAATCTTTGCAGAAGTATTTCATAACTTCTACTTCTTGCCCAACAATATTAAGTGGAAGGACTAGCCTACCTTGTAAAACTAGAGAAGCGCTTTCAGCGCAACTCCTAAGAAACATCCATTTATTGAACAACTTGGACTGTTGAATTGACACTGAGCTAGAGTTGCGGTGTTGTCATATCTGTCAAGTATGGTTTGAAAGAGTGAAGGGGGGAAAGAGTTAATCTGGTGTATTCATTGGTCAAGGTTCTTGAACGGGAAAGAGGATAGAAAGGCTAGAATGCAGGTTTTATAAAAGACCACTCCCTTTGTAGAAATAATCTGTCGCTTTATTTTTAGGTTGACATCGAATAAGCTAGTGGTATGGTTTTCTTTATATTTCTTACCTGGTGGAAGAAAACATTTTTCATTCGACTTTATTTTATTAGACTGGATTGCTGGTGGTGAAATTGGGGTTCAAATCTCGGTGGAGTGTACTGAGGGTTTTTTTAACGTTTCTAAACACACTAATTGTATTTATTTATTTTTAGCGCTGCAACTTACTAAACGATCGGGTTATACGCTTATATACTAATTACTCTAATGTGTTAGGAATCAGGAAGATTAAATTAATAGGAGGTACACCTGCATTATCGTGGAGTGAAAGCAGAAAATTATTTAGGAAAAAACGCCCGAGTGCACTTGCTTTCCTTTGCAATTCATCTGTTGGCTTAAGCTAGGTCAGGTGTTTTCTGGAAGAACAGTGCAACAGAACATTCAGCATGGAAGATTCTAGGGAAGAGTGTGATATTATGGAAAGAATTGTTAATAATAAAATATCAATAATACTGTATAACAGATAATAATATAACAGTTTAACTCATTACAAGGCGAATTATATTCTGTTAAACATGTTGCAGATATAAACTATAACAATACATCAGCCAGTGCACGATTAACACAGTTGCAGAAGTAGCATATGCTACGGGCCCCGCGTTTTCGAGGATCCTCGATTGAAAATAAAATGAATAAATTGAGAATTTAAAAAAAAATTGATGTTTGTAAGGTGTCTGGTGAAATGGTATCCCAGCATATTTTGACAATCTGACAACGCTGTTGTTACATGTCGAAAGAACGCCCTGCTGAATAGAAATACTATATTTTGGGTTCGTTTGATAACTGACAGTTCTTTAGAGTCCAGATGTAGAAAATGCTATGCGCATCTATTTGTCACCCATGGTTACCAACTGCAGTGGAGAACGTTCATTTTGAAAACGGAAAAGGATGAAAAATTAACTTAGGAGCACCATGGTTCAAAAGAGATTGAACAATCGCACTCTAATGAGTATTGAACATGAACTTCTCTGTGAAATAGACATTTCCAGTCACATCAACAAATTTTATCATGCTAAATTTAGAAAAGTTAACTTTTAAATGATAGTTTTGTTACGTTTGACATTTGGAATTGATACTTACATGTAAATAGTAACAGTGGTGGTTCTAGAGGCTATAAACTGGGGGAAGGTGGGAGGGATTTTTTTGTACCAACTACTTAATTTTTCATGCATGACTCTCTTAAAATAATGAGATATTTCTATTAGATAATAAATTTGAATCTAAACTAGGAAAAATGTTTTTTTCATCACTTGATTTGTAACTTGTTGATTAATTTTTAACACGTAAACGCAATGAAGCCCTATAAAATGTTAAAACTATTAGTACCAGATATAATGAGTTCTAATAATGTGGGGCAGATATAGACTCACTGCGACATCACAAGCGGGAGACACCCAATTTTCATAAAAAATTTCCCCAGCGAACTCGGCAACTCGGCTTGAAAGATCAACATGCACACATCTAACACCTGAGCCAGACGACGAGTAAATGAGAGAGGCTTCATTCCAGAAGATACCAACAGTCATTGGCTAGCGCTAAGGGTCTAGTGGCGTGATGTCTGATGATTACCACCCCCTCTTCGTACTTGGAGAAAACCTTGCCAAATTTTATTAGTCCCATTGGTATAAATAGGCCTGTCCTCGTGTAGCATGTCACTTAAATCAAAGTACATCTACAAACCAGAATCCGCACAGTATCCTAAATTACGACAAGGGAATCAGAAGAGGATAATTAATACTGATATATTTAGAATTAAAATACTCTGGTTTCTACTTACATTACGCGGATGTTCCCGGATATGATCACCATGCTTTCACCAACTGTTCTACTAGCATGGCGGAAGCACAGGCGTGGCAGTTTCAACGCATGTCTAACCTCTTGACCTCAACATTGAAGAAAGACCAGAGGGTCCTCGGTTCATCACTAGCGACAATACGAGCTATGACCACTACGACCCTAGCGGACTTCCTTGGAAACTATTTCCCCTCCATTTCAAAACTCCCTCTCCAGTCCTCTCTATTCCATTGTTTACGTGCCCTATTTGTTGGTCAAGGAAAGAGATATAACGAGAAACTCCTAGGTTCATTTTTTGTAGTTTATCACTTGGATTTCGTTGAAGCAGCACCTGTAGAAGAAACTGCTGACCATGACGGTTAGGGCGTGGGAGTCACCGCCTTGACGCCGAGGGAAACCCATCAAATAATCCAAGTATTCTGTTGTTTTCCAAGTCCCTCTGACTTGTTGAATTTGTCCTTATTACTATGTAAACTTTTGTTTAGTCAATAGGACTAACTTATTTTGTACATCAGTCAGACGTGTTTAGTTTAGTCAATAGGACTAACTTATTTTGTACGTCAATCAGACGTGTTTTGTAGAGTCATTATGACATCTTTATTTTGTACGTCCATTGAGTGTTTTGAATAGTCATTAGACTTGTTTTGTACGTCATTGACGTGTAATTAGGCAATGGCTAACTTATATTGTACTCATCAACTGTTTGGTAGAGTCATTATGACATCTTATTTGTACGTCCATCTGACGTGTTTTTAATAGTCATTATGAATTCTTTATTTTGTACGTCCATCTGACGTGTTAATTTAGGCAATAGGGCTAACTTATTTTGTATGTCAGAGGTGTTGACTACATAATTTCCTATGTCCTAAGATATAGCTTAAATGCGGGAGCCATGAGCTCTATTTGTTATAAGACCCAGGCTTTAGAGCCCTCTCATTCACAAGTTCATTATTCAGGAGTAAGTCCATAAGACCTCACAATATCACATGACACTTTGGACGTCATGCTCAAATGTGCTAATATTAGAATGGCTACAACCAGGATGTCTAACGCCTTTATTTGAGGACCTAGTTAGGTCAGTATCTCACACCACTGTTAATTGTATCTCTTTTTCTGTGTTATTATTTTGGGTGCGCAAAGTGCAGAACATGGCTAATCTTGTATGGTGGCCCACACAGATGGTACTTTCTTTCGCCCCTTGGTTGGCACATCTTATGATTTAGTGTTTAAAATTAGTGTTTTCTAAACGTGAGGTTTACCTCTGTCAGTGGGTAATATCATAAAAGTACTATTGAATGCTCTGGCAATTCCCACTGGGAAAGGACTGGCCTATAGTACTATTTAGTGTAGACACCTGGTTGCCTTTCAGCCATTCACTGATGTAATGGACCGTCCGTCCATTTAACTATTTCTGAAACTGTTCTTTATCTATAGCTGGGACGAAAATTGGCTAATAACTCTAAAATTATAGTGTCATTTGTTACATATTTATTTGTCTCTAATTCACCTTAATTTGTTTTAGACCCTTCTGGTGGAAGTCAGGCTGCTCACCCGACTGTTCCCGTGTCGTCTTGGACACGTATTCTCCCGAGCTACGGGAAGATACTGTAACTTTGGAGTTATTATACCCCATCATTCTTAATATCTTACTTTGATAAAGCACTTGTTTGGCTTTGCCCATTCTACAGGCTTCAAACACAGTTTCTACTTTCTGTTTATTTATATTTAGCTGTTGTACTCTAATTCCAACCTTTATGTTTTGTATAATAAATCTATTTCTGTTACCTATTTAATTCTTTCTCTTATATAATGTATGTTCCTATCACTCTCATATATAAAAATGTAAACAACTCTTAATATAAACACCTAGGTAGCTAGTTAGGCTCCCTACACTCGGTTCACGTATACTTAATCTATTGTAACCACTCGTCAGAGGAGCTGCTGGAAGATATTCACGAGCATCTGCTAGGACGACGTACTGAAGACCGCGATGGTTGAGGCGTCTGTGTCACCTCCTTGCCGCAGAGCAAGCTACGGCGGATACTATAAGTATTGAGGGATGTCGTAATATTTGGTTGCGCCTTAAGCGCCATTATTCTAAGTCCATATGACATAGTTTTGGTATGTCAGTTCTACTGATTTGTTTCTCTATGCCCTTAAGATATTGTTTATTTTGTTGATCTTTGAGCTCTACTGTTCTAAGCCCATATGACGTAGTTGTTGTATGTCACTACTACTGACTTATTTCCCTATGCCCATTTGACATAGTTTATAGCTTTATGCATTACCTTTCTATGTCTATTAGGCTTAGTCGCAAATATTAGGGTCAAGATTAGACTCCTTAAACTATTTGACCATGCTGCGGCTAGCTTATGGATAAAATTTAATAATGGAAAATACCAGGTTATCTATTGCTATGCTTCACGACCTAATTGGGTCTATTACTGACACTTGTCTATGATGTGTCTAACTGTGTACTGGCATGCGGTGTGCAGCCTGTGGAAGTGCTACTTGTCCATAGCGGTGGCCCACGGGTTTTTGTATATTGTGTACGGTCCCCTTGTGGCGCCTTTAGCGTTAGTTGAAAATGATCACTGTTTTGTCTCGTAATATTGTCCCCTTTGTAGGGTAACAGAATTAAGATACTACTGATTGCTCAAAGTACTAATTTGGAAGAGTCCGGCCATAGTATTTGTAGCATCTAGTCTCCTGGTTGCTCGCCTTGTACTAGTTGTAAAATTATAGTTTTTCTTCTAGGAGTTTATAACTTTGTAATGTATAACTATCTATGGAGTTAACTCGAGCTAGTTAGCTCATGTTAATTACCTCCCCTGTAGCTTCTTAAATTAGGACTAAATTTGTATGGCTTAGTTCTTTATAATTTTTATTAAGTGTAGTAGCTGGAAGTCTCAGTCAGCAGGCAGGAGTAAAATCCTGTATTGTAAATTTGTAATTAGATTTGATTACCGCCACTAATTTATACTACCGTGGAGTTGCTGCATATCATTCTATTTGATTAACTAGTATTTGTTTTGCTTTAACGAGCTACAAGCTTTCTTATTAACACCTATGACCTATATGTGTGGGTCATAGGGTGTACCTAGGTGCTTCACAACTGATGCTCCTTTGTCGAGCTATTTATATAATTGTATCCGTTCATATTCTTATGTTTAAGGGATGGATGGTTTGAATAGTTTCTAACTGTTATTCTACGTACTTCCTACTGACTTGTTTGAATATTAATAAACTGAATAGTTAAACTTGTAAAATATTCTTATTCTTTTGTTCCTTGTAATTAACATTTGTAAGTAGTACCACATATGTTGTAGATTCATTACACTCAGGTACAGTACTAAATATTTTTATCAAAACCACGCAAGCTAAAACCGCCTCTAAATAATTTACGGACGTTTAACTTACTGAATAGCAAATTAAAATATTGAATTACTTGACTGTTCAAGTAAATGACTTATATTTTAATATTCATGTGCACTTTATAAATTTAGGGCCCCTTTATGATATTATGCTACAGGTGGCGCACTAGCTTAATCCGGCATTGACATCAGCCACAGATAACCAGTACTTAAGGTAACGCCTCTGACGCTCGACTTAGTCCTGGCTAGAAGGTATTGTTCCTCACATAGCCGCAGGGTGCTATCATCACATCTCCCCTCTAAAGATTGAGACGGTCTACGGGTTTCCTGGACTATTGCCTTATTAAAGCAGGAGTGAATGAATTGGGAGAGGAACCATCAATTTGAGGTACTTCACTTACCACCTCTGAAGGCGTTGGATGAACTGGTAGAATTTACTCTCTTCTTGGAGATGATGAGCTGCTATTTGCCAACTCATCTGACTCCAGCTGGACCCAAGGACCATTTTCATTAAGGGGCTGGAGAGACTTTCGATTCCTTCAAAACTGTCCGTCTTTTGTTTGGATTATAATACGACTGCGGTGTATCATGTTTCTTCACTATAGTACCTTCCTGGTTCTGGTCGATGATATAGACTTTTGTTCCAGGCGTCAAATTTGTGAGAGTCCTAACACCATGGTGACGATCATAGTTTTCTTGTTGTTTCGACAGTCTGTGTGCTTCTTTGTGGAACAGCTGGTCTAAATTAACCAAAGAGTTTACTTGGTAATATTGCTATAAATCCCCTAAGTTTTCTCCCCATCAAGATCTCAACAGGGCCAGATTCAAGAGGTGTGGAGCGCAGCATAAGTAAGGCTCTGTTTGGGTATCTCTCTTTTCAATATGATTTTTAAAATTATTTACTTCAGACTCTATAAAGCAGTTGCTTTGTGACAACTTAGGGCTGGATGTAACAAGTTTAAAATGATAATCTTTGGGAAATTGGAAAAAATTTCACTTATTATGTTGTTATGGATCCATTGAGAGCCACAATCAGCTTTAATAATTTCAGGTACTCCATGCCTGGCTAGAATAGATTTTAGATGATTTATGACACAAATTTCTGGATATATGGAGTAGTAGTTAGCAACAAGAAGATACTAGTTACCTTTAGACTTCAAAAAATCCATACCAATTGTTTGCCAAGGCCGCTCAGGAAACAGAGTAGGCATTAAAGGCTCTGATCGATTTATCTTAAATTTGGCACACTTGGCACAGTTCTTAACAAGATATCTCAGTTGTGTGGACAATCTTGGCAACCAAACGCTTTGTTTAGCAAGTGCTCTACATTTGGTAATTCTCTGATGACCTTTGTGTAACTTAAGCTACTATCACACGACACTTGGTTGTACTAGAAATCAAGTGTGCTAGCTAGCGCCTAGATATCTGTATACTAGCTAGTACAATAGAAACGGGACTAGAGTATTCACACGCTGCTAGTTTTGTACTAGGTTCTAGTGCAAATATTTATGGAACATCAACTATTAATTTTGGGTGAAGCAGCTGAATTAATTATTAATAATGATATTGAAAATTATGAGAGGGAGCGTAGGAAAAGAATATGGACACGGAACTGGCTGGAAAGACGAAATAATGATCGCGGGATACTGGAAATGATACATTCGGAGGTTAGGTAGGATAGATTCAGGGTGACTCTAACGTTTAGTATCTCCCCAAATTTGTATTCATTTATTTACGATGTGGTCAGAGGCACCTAAGACTATGGATGTCCAAGTACAGTATCCTTAACACACACATGTTCTTTTTTAGGCCTACGCACACTTTATATTCTAAAAAAGCAACCACCCAAGTTGGCATGCTATCAAGTTTATTTAGATTAAATTTGGGTCTGGAACAAGTTTGTCATTTTTAGATAACATGTTTTTAATTAAATATATATTTAATATATTGTCATATTGTGGAAATTTGGTATTATATAAACATGGATATTTAGAATAATTTTCTGCCAACAACAAAATAACATCCGATGACCATGTCGGCGCCATTTCTATTATTTTCCACACAAACTCACAAAGTCTCAGCGCGCTTTGATTGGTCGAATTACACAGACTAGTGTCAGAACTAGTACGAAAATAGCGCCTGTTCTATCCTCAAAACTAGTATGGTAGCCAGTACCAAGTGGCAGAACCAGTATACTTTTTCTGATTCACACGACGCTAGATGATGACGTGCTAGCTAGCGCTAGCTAGCACACTGGATTTCAAGTACGAGCTAGTGTCGTGTGATACGGGCTTTATTTATTATTTCCTTTCACATGCAATTAGGAATATTTAGTCTATTACCTTTTAGTAAAAGGCCATTTCGTAGAGATATTTCGTTTCGATGTTGCCAATATGGTAAGCACATATCCGGTATTTGTGGCTTTAGAGGCCATCCGTCTTGGCAGAACTGCATGAGGCCGATACTAGTTTCATTCTTGTGTGGATTCTGAACATTTTCTGCCAACGTAGCATCAGACGCAGGAAGACCACAGACAACCGCTTGAACATAGGCCGTCGCTTCTTCAGTTAGTTCATTTTCCCCAGGAAGTAGTGGCTGCGGATTGCAGGAAAGATCATCAGCAATAATTAATAGATTTTTACCAGCTACATGAACAATCTCTCAAACGAATACCTCATCAATCGAAGTCTAATTATTTGTAGCCTTAGCGTTATAGAATCTAGGTCTTTGGTGGTGAAAATAGGAACTAAAGGTTTATGATCAGTCTCTACTGTTATATGAATGCTTATAATAAAATCAGAAAAGCGTTCACATGCTCAAGCAAGAGCCAGACCCTCCTTCTCAATTTGTGTCAACTTTCTCTCAGATTTACTGAGCGTTTAAGAAGCGTATCTAACAGTTCATAGAAATCCATCATCTTGGCGTTGTATTAAAACTGCACAAAGGCCATAGTATGGCGTATCAGCTGACAAAATAGTTTCATTATTACACTTATATAAAGCAAGACTAGGTGGATTAGCTATGGCTAACTTTATGTTTTTAAATGCTTGAGCTTCAAATGCCACTCGACGTTTGAGCGGAGAAGCTCACTAAGAGATTGTGATAAGGCAGACAGATTTGGGACGAACTGTAGCATTTGGCTACAAGTTGATAGTCAAATTGAAGAAGTAAACACGACTTACCCTATTTCACCATCCCCGCGCCTTGGACTAAGAGCCGCAGAGGATCACACCAGAACTAGTGAACTTTGTAACAGCACGTAATAGACTGACCACGGCCGGCAAGGTTCAAACCACACCCACCAGAGTGAGCCATTACCACACAATCCAAATAACTTAATCAGTAAAGAGAAAGGTTATCGAAGAGTCCAGTTGGTTGGAGAGTGTTCTTTACGTTACTATTGCTGCGTGCATCCCCTCACTGTTGTTACCCATATGTTTTCCCCCACCTTTTCCCTATTTTCTAATGATCTCTGGGTTTATGCATATATATCCTTATAAATATCAACTGTATCACACCATCCCCGAGTCTTCTACTTCTTTATCCCAATCCTTGTACCCAACTCCACAAATTCTTTTAAAATCTCAACTGTGTCCACCACACTCTCCCTTCTCCACACCAGACCTCTATCCTGTATTTTCCTCACTAGCCCGATACTTAGGTCTTTGTAATTTTCTTTTTCGTAAATGATGTGGTAAAACGTTTCCGCACCATCGTCCACAATTTTGTTTTTCACGCATGACTTTCCCGGAAAATTTCCATAGCCACTCAGAGAGTGGGTAGCATAATGGTTTCCAATCATTTTATATTTTTATATTCTCGTTAAAAAAGATCGGAAATACTCAAAAATTTCCCTTCCTTTGAGGCTATACAGGCTCTCATATTAGCATTGTTATAAAACTTCTTATTAGCACCTATCAATTAATCAGATCTTCTTAAAACTCCCTTCTGTATCCAAATGTCAACCGAGATGACACCTCCCAGTACCGCAACAGCATCACGTAATACCGTCTTGTAAGCTTTTGACACCAAAATAAGTGCCTTCCCTTGCACACTTATACATATAAGTGGGCCACTAATTACGGTAATGTTCTAGGAATGAAATAGCTAAAATGTAGAGTAAATGTACAAGCATTTGTGTAGGGGAAGAGTAAGCAACCATTTAGAAAAAACTATCCTCAATACACTCAGCGGGATTCAAACCATTGACATTCTTGATACCCGCAAAGAAGACTTTTATTCTTGACCATATGCTCACTGGAGTGGGTAATAATACTCTCAATACTGCTTGTATCAACAATATTGTATTCACTTATGTGTACGTTTTAAGATAACAATATTAATATAATAGTTTAGTTTAGAAAACACTTTAATTATTCTTTTTGAAAATATCAATTTTTAATTGAATAAAGTGAATAATGAGACAATGACACGGGGAACGAACCCAAAACTGGGTGGGATTTTTAAATATTTTCAATAATGATTGAGATACGGCTCATTTATATAGTTATAATTGCTCTTTCCCCAAACTTCGCCTTTCATATATAAGTACTTGGTTATTTTATAGCATTGCTTTCTTGCATACTTAAATTTTACTTTTTCATATAAAGAGAAAATATTGTGATAGTTTAGAAATTCGACATTGAGAATAAGTTGAATTTTGACATTTTATTTACCAATGAACCCAAAAATGTATCTGTATAATTCTGTCTGTAGCTGGTGCCACAACCAAAATGGTTTGACGAATTGTGGTCAAACTTGATATCTAGGCGTTATATACTATTACCATCAACCGTATATTATATTTTAATTCTAGCATTTAAAGTAAGTGTTTTTGATTCAATACTATTCTTAAAATTTGGAAATTTTTTGAAAATGGCTCAAACAAATTGCTTTATAATCAATGTATGTAATGTATTACACATGACAAATAATATTGTATTCCTATTTTTAAGTAGAGAATTTGTAAAGGGCATTTTACTGACGACATATTTAGAAAAGGGATGTTCCTCCAAATTTGCTATTACTTCGTTTAAAATGTTTATCACTTTAAATATCAAATTATCTTGAAAATGTCTTTATTGTGTTTTTTTATTGGACATGAAGGCACTGTTTTACATAATAAATAGAAAGAACAAAGAAAGCTTTGGTCAGAAAGGGAGAGGGTCCGAAACCTCCCTGGTATTTGATGTACCCCCATAGTATTAATACTTATAAAATAATGTTAGCTAAACGTTTGTAGCTGACCCCTTAGGAAAATTAAATTTCCACACCCTTACTTGTTCAATAGGTACTCAAAATAGTACCTTATTTATTCGGACTTGTTCTTTTATTATTATGTAACATTGAGTTACATTTGAACTCGCCCCCATGTTAAACTTCATACTCAACTCGCCGAAGGATCATACCACCCGCCCCAAATAATATTCAATAATATTAAATAATGTTCTAAACCCTACAATAGTACTCTTCGCTATTGTAGTTCCTGTAAATTGAAACAACGTTATAGACAATTCAAATCAATAAAATCAATTCAATAGAACTATGGAATACATTGGGATCTAAACTCACCAAATCTATCGTGTGTAGACAACGACGAGCTACACGGGTAGTAACAGAGACTCCTTCACCGAAGTCAACACCGACTAAATCAAATATATACTGAAGACACGCCAAGCAATACTATCCACGTTCAACAGAATTCTACCCATTCTGCACCCTGGTCGATAGTTCCACAACTACAGAAATGACGTCCGATTGAAGAATCGCTGATCAAAATGAAAAATGGGACATCAATATCAACAGTCCACGTCATGTTCGATTCCTTCTGGAAGGACATGTTCTACACCCCCTCCCCCCACCTTGTTTCCGTGTTGTGAAAAATCCCTATTTAAAGTCCTGTGAGCGCATTATTAAAATGACTACTCAACAAACACTGGACGGAGGAACATAGTCCTAGGAGCAGGATTATGCCAGGATCATCACGTGATAAACTACAAACTTTAACAATGGCAACGTATACTATGAACTTAATTATTCAAAACTTTAACTTTTTTTATACCGTATTTATTGTCCTCGCCATATAGTAAAATATAAAATGTCTGTCGCCACTTGGGCGCTCGAGACAGCTGTTTAGTTTTGATCTTTAATTTATAATAACTTTTATATATTTTTGTAATGAAGAAGTTAATCATTATTTCATTCTGAAATAATGTTGTAAATAAAATGTTTTGATTTCTTTTGTGATAATGAACACTTATAAAATTTAACTTCGAGTCGTAAATTGTTTAACTGATAAAATTAATTATGATTAATTTTATATTTGATCGTAGTTTAAATGTTTTCGCTAAACTTTGATTATAGTAATTTTTTTAACTTTAATTTCACGAATAGATGGAAGTTTCTAAACTGTAAGTTAGGTCAGGTAGTCCCGTGGGAGTTTGACTAAAGTCTGTTAGCCAAACTCTCACGTATTTTAAAAATGTATAATAAATATTCTTTATATATTTATTATTTAATTTGTTTGAAGTCTGCCTTAAGTGATGCAGTGCAGACTAGTTTGAAACAATATAATAAGGCCCATTAGGCTCTTATATAATTCTTATATGAATCCTATAAATTTATTAACTGATTTATTATTTGTTTACTTGTATTCGTTTGAACACTGTGGGTCGTTTGTCTCATAAAGACTAGCTCATCTGATTGTTTGATATGTTTAACAGTAGAGAAGTTCTGGCTAAGGAACTACACTAATGACTGTTTATTTCTAACATGATTTCCACTGAACTCAGTACGATTATTGAGACCATGTAATTAATTGAATTCTTCTTTGCTAATTGTTTTTTGCTTTGAATAAACCATTTATGGTATTACTATTTAAATCTTGCATTTCATGTCCTTTGTATATTCTATGTAGATTGCACCCTCCCTCTACCTTTAAGTTATCGATGGTCGTAAGGAAAGGATTGGAGAGAGGGGTGTAACAATTAATATAACTATTATTACTATTATTTCATATTTGTGCCTAAAATATATGTATTTATTCCTATTCAGTTTTTATTTACTCTGACTAGTTTCTTATCGATTCCGAATTGGTCACCCTCATCTATTTCGAATTATATGCCCTTATTTATTTTGACTCCTCTTAATTATTCCAAATCATTCTTTCTTGTTATTTGTTTTGACTATTTGAATATTTTTTCTGAATCTGTCCTTATTCATATCAATTTGTTATTTTTACTATTTCGACTTATTCCTAATTATTTATTTGAAATAGTTCCTCCTTTTTTATTCCAACTTTTACCTTATTTTCAAACACGATTACTACTCGTTGGATATATATATAGACTCATAGACTCATACCATATTAATTATTATTACTTGATGCTTTTCTGTTCCTACTAGTTATTTACCTATGCTGACTCAATACTTAATAATTCCTATTAGTTCCTTATCCATTCTGACCCAATTATTACTTTTCCAACTCGTTTCTTATTTCATCTGACTCTTCCACTTTAATTTCCCTCTTATTCTACCTTATTTATTCGGTCTTGTTCCTTAGTTATTTTATCCATTTTTGATTTTCTAAAACTTTTTCTTCCTAATTAAGTCTGACTGTTTCCTTATAGTTATCGAATTTTCAACATAATACGAACTCTAAAAGCAATTATATGTCCTTCAAACAATTCTAATCAAGTTTTAAGATACATAATTAATTATATTTATTGAACTTTTATTATAATATGGTTTATGAAACCAATATACAAGCTAATAGCCAACTTTAAATATAAGTTTAGTCTTTGCAGACTGTAAACAATATATATGATAACTACACATTAAAATATATGTAAGATTTTATTTGTATTTGTACATTATTACCTGTAAAACTGAATTATATTTCATTTAATGTAAATGATTATTCAGGCAAGTGTAGTATAATACCTCACTATTTTCAAATAATGTTTTCGCATAAGAACATTGAAATAAAGCGATAAATCTTACTCCCCACAACGTAGCAGACGATTAACTTTAATGTCACGCTTTGGACCTTGGCAATGGGTATGTTTATGTTAATCCAATATAATGTATAGATCACTAGGTAAAACCTGTGATCTCTAAATTATACTGGATGGACATAAACATACGCATTGACAAGGTTCAAAGCGTGACCCCAAGGCCGTAGCCAGGCAAAAATTTCGGGGGGGGGGGGGGGGGGGGGGGGGGTTTGGGGGCATAGCGTGAGAGGCATGTTTGCTATATGAATATTATAGGCATATGCTTCTAGAAGCTCTTTTTCACAGTAAAATATGGTAGATATTCAAATAGGCCTATTGATAACTAACATTTAGAAACTTACACAATGCCTTCTAACTTTAGTCTAATCAAATTTAAATTGAACACTTCTTAAATGAAGGTATGTCCAACAGACTAACTTGGATGGTTTTAGAAAATATGAATTCCGTATCTCCCTAATACAACCTTTTTTAAAAAATAATTAGTACTTGGAAAAAGGCTGTCTTCACCCCCACCTACATAGTCCAAAATTGTAACCCATAAAATTGTAATTAAAACTAAAGCATTTCCAGCCTGATCAAATCTATTTGACTCTTATCTATTTAATACACAGAACACACATAATGAAAAGGTGGGACGCTGGCTTGGTGTAGGGGGAAGAGGTGGCGGGGGTAATAAGATGGCACTCTTTGTGCTCTGGGTAGATTCTCAGTTCCACCGAGCCTCAAAGTCAGATTAAAATAGGAAGATTTTTTGTAGTTTTTTTTTATTTCAAAAATGCATACGTCAAGTAATATAATTTGCAGCTGTCACTTTTGATAGTTCAATTAATTTCATAATATTATTACCTATAAACTAACATTACTAACAAAGTAAAATGCTGTCGACAGCACGCTTTAAATCAAAGTAAGAGACCATGTTTCAATTTCGACAGCAACAAAATATGTTTATATTTTCCAAAATGTTCTTCCTACCCAACATTCTTTCTTAGAGTTTTCTTTAAATAAGAATAGCCCTATGTGTGTGTGAAAATCATCTGGATTACTTATAAACAATACATTCTCAGACAAATTTTTTAAAAAAACAAGTATTTATGGACATAAATTGATGTTAAAAAATGTGTAAATATTTATAGAAAACTTAATCTAGGATTGTTCCCACTGGCTACCAATTTAAGCTTATCTAAGACCACTCATTTTTAAACAAATAAATCTTAATTTTTAATAATAAGAGGTTTGGACTATGTTTTGTCTTGACACAAAATAAATAATCTACATACTCAATAATTGAGTCGGGAGAAGAGGCTAAGAAGTTATTAATTGTTTAAAAATACAGAACTAGGAAGTCAAGCGAGCCTACCTTGATAGCTTAGTTGATCTGGTAGCTGTTCGAATGTCCTGAGTCCCAAGTTTATAGGTCCTAGGTTTATCCTATTAACAAAATTATGTATTTATAATTATGGTCACATGATGTATTCTTAACTACACTGTATACACACTGTCACTACACTACACTGTATATAGGGTTGGATAGTTATCCATCTAAAAATAAGCTGCCACTGATTGAACTGCTGACCAATTAGCGTGTCTTTTAATATCCTTTCGCACCCATGGTAAAACCTTACAGAGAGGTTGAAAAACAAGATAGAGTTAATGTTAATTTACGTGATAGCTATCACTTCCTGGAAATAATCAATTGGCACTTCCACCTCATACACAGAGGTCATTGGTTAAAATTAAAAACTATCAAAATTTAAAAAAATGTTAGTAATAATAATAGTAATAATAATAAATGTTTCAGATTAAAGTATTAATATAATTATAAATGTATAAAGTGAATAAGCTCTCGCCACTATTTTGCATTCATTCTTCCATTCTACTGGCAATCTAAATAGCAAAATTAATTTTTCTTGGTAGTTGTGCAAATCTTGCTATGACAGATTCAGTGTCAACATTTATGTCTCTATGAACACACATTAGCGCCAGTCCTACAAGTCTATCCTGACTTGTGCCATTCCTGAGAAAGGTTTTTAACCTCTTTAAAGTGGAAAATGTTCATTCAGGTGTAGCTGTTGACACAGGAAGTGTTGCTAATATTTTTAGTAATAAACCCATGGTTGGAAAGAAGTCAGGACTACACTGATTTAGAGCACTAAGAGCATTTGAGGGGCGAATGTTTTCAGATAGGATACACCATTTTGATTTCCACAAGGAAAATTCAGCTTTGACAACGTAATTATCTGCTGAAGAATAATCTTTGATATAAAAAATAATACATGGTTCAATATCACAAAAATTAGCTTGAACACAGTACTTAGGGATACATTTGTGGAGACTTGAAATAATATCTATTTTGTTGTTGAATCGCTCCTCAAGTTGATTGATAAAATCGTCTAAAAACGGAATATACACAGAACGCCTGAAATATTCTTCAGGAGTGGTTGATGGCATGTTTGCTCTGTGTGTCTGTCGAGAATTTATTCGTGGGACACTGATTTCACTGTTGACTGTTGACAACATCGCTCATTTGCGAGAAGAATGACATAACTCAAAAAACCTGATTTTTCAGGAAAGGGGTTTCAAAGTTTTATATTAATAAAAGTGCTCACTACTCTTTTAAATATTCTTATTTACCATGTGCACTGATAGCATCATATTAAAGGTACCGTTAGCTGTTCATTCAATACAAATAATTATCATTTGCTAGTAAAACCTCCCCCTAAAAGCAACCCATTTTTACTTATGACATTCTTCCTGCAACATATTATTTTCAATTGTGAATTATTTGAGGTTATGTCATTGTTGTAAAAAAACTTTTTTCAAACTTATCTTTTCAACTTAGAATTATTTGCAATTGTATCATTGTCATAAAAAGATATTTGGCATTTGCTAATCTTTAATCATTAATAAAGATGATTCTATTGGTAGTTAAAAAAACTAAGCTGATTAAAAATAGTGAAAATAGGAAAGTGAGAATACTTTATTTACACAATCCAACACAAAAACGTTCAAACAAGCAGTCCTACAGTAGTAATTCATTAACTCATTCATAATTTTTTTTCAATATAAAAACTTATGAAAACTCATTTATTCATTTATTATTCTATTACAAAGCATTATAAAAGGAACTGTAATATTTTGGGATGAAATTTGTCTTTAATAATTCCAAAAGGTCAGCTTTCTTCCTCTCAGAAATTCCAGATTTGCAGTCATAGGCCTTCTTTAATTCGACTTCAACACTTTTTTTACAACAATAGCTTCTTTAAATTTTGATTCAACATACGACATTTTGTAAAACAGGTATCATAGGGAGTCTTTTTGAACTTTCAAAACTTTTATGCCCATCAACTTCACTGCCTCATTCTTTGTATTCACTGTTAAATTGACTCCCATCTGGATATTCACTTCCAATCGTAAAAGTCTTCTGAGAACATTTCATACACGTGGAACAGTTCCCCTGGTATTTCTAGCTGTTCTAATAGCCGAGATGAAAGATTCAGGAGTATGCAAGGGTCCACTTTTCAGTTGCTTCTTTACTTGTCTCTCTATTAGTGAATGTGCTGAGTCGCCTTCGTTCTGTGTGTCGCCCTTTATCAAATATTTATGGGTAATGAACTTGATTTTGTCAAATTTTTGCACTACAAACATGTACAACGAAATCATAAACTTGTTTTTCTGTTGGCTGGCACAATGTTTTCACGGCTTAATTTTACCATCAATTTACCCCGAGAAGCCATAAATACTGTAAAAGAAATAATTACGATTAACTTCATAAGTGTGAGTAAAATTAGTATTTAAAATTAGGTGATTAGTTATCAAGTCACAACTAAGAATCTAGAATCTAAAACCTATTGAGCTAAAATATTTTTTGGCTATAACGTCATAATTAAGAATAATAAAAACTAAATACTAATTAACAGTAATATTTATTCGAAAATAACGTCATAATGGAAAATAATACTGATTTCAATATTACAAAATGAAATTAGTTTTTCAGAATAACGTCATAAAGCGAATTAATACGACAACAAAAGAATAATTTTGTTAGAAGAACGTCACATTTCAAAGTATTTCCAGCATAAACTAAGTAAAATTTATCACGAAGAAAGTCACAAGTCAAAATAATACGTTTTTAATGATTACAGAGTAAGCCAAATTTATTCTTACCTTTGCAGCATGGATGACTTAAGTGAAGATATGACTTTGTTTCTGAGAACGAAATAGACCTTACACATCATACACAAAGTGCTAACTGAGATAACACACTATAGAAATAAGACATGTCTCAAAAATGTACAGCGCAATAACGACATTACTGCTCTATCTCGGCCATTTTTAGAAACTCGCTCAAGTCGTTCTTCCTGTATAAAGTACTCAAGATTGATTCCCTTTCATTTTTTGCAATTAACTAAAAAACGACCATTTTTGAGTTATGTCACTATTCTCGCAAATGAGCGACATATTCAATGATTTAGTGAATATATGTTGAAACTCTTCTTCAGCGTGTTCTCTTTTATGAGATATAACATTGGTGATGTTTAGGATATGTTCACATGCTTGGGAAAGATCACAGTCAACTTTTTGAAGAACTTTACATAAAGGTAAAGTCAAAGCAAATAACTCACTGGCTGCACATAATGAAATTACAAACTCGCTCTGGGTGATCGTATTAAGAAGCCGGGAAGCTTTGGATGATGTGTCGGAGTTTTTACTCTCTTCAATTTCCTCGAGTGTGTGGACGATATAATTATAGATCTCTACAAAACGCAATAAGGCATTATGGTTTTCTACCCACCTTGTATCACACATTGCTGTCAGAGTAGTTCTCTTAGAAGCTGGTGCTTTCTTCAGAATGTTTTCTTTGAGAATATTTGTTCGTTGAGCAGATGCTCTCACGAAATTCCCAACGAAGTTACAGTTCCAATACAATTCCGGATGGCTGGTACCTGACAGCAGTGACCTATTGCAAGGTTTAGAGAGTGGGCACTACAGTGGATGTACAGAGCTTGAGGAAAACGTTCTTTGATTACAGCCTGCACACCATTCAATTTCCCACTCATTGCAGCTGCTCCGTCATACCCCTGTCCATACATAAAGTTCAAATTAATACCAATATTAATTAGTGCCTCCAAAATAGTGCCAGCAAGTCCTCGTCCAGAAGCATCAATTACTGGGATGAATTGTAAAAAATCCTCCCTAAGTTTGGACTCAGAATTTGTCTCAGTGTTATCAATATAGCGAACACATAATGATAACTGTTCAACCCGAGAGATGTCTGTGGTTTCATCAGCCAATATTGTAAAACACTTTGAGCTATTTACTCTTTTTACAATGCTATCTTGGATTATCTTACCACAAATGTATATAATTTCATTTTGTATATCTGGGCTTGTGTAAACAGCATTGGAAGGAGCTGTATCAATATGATGCTTGAGAATTAAGTCACCACACTTAACCCGCATCCTGAGAATCGCCCGAAAATTTCCATCATTAATCAAAGGTTCTGGGGCATCAGGAAGCAGAGGGCCAGAATCATTTGTGCCTCGTAGTGAAATTTCTTGTCTTCCCATCATTATAATAGTATCCACGATAGAACGAAGCCTATTTCTGTTTTCTTCAGTGTGCTGCTTAAACCCAGTGTCAATTTGTTTAACTACGTTCACACGAGCTCCTTTCTGAACATCTAAAAAATTGTCCGCAAGTTCGATACATCTCTTATGGTAGCCAGCCGTGGAATGGGATCTAAAAACTTCCAACGCATCTTTCCACTTAAAAAAACTGTTTGATACAAGCGCTCCTACCTTTACATGGCCTCCCTTACCAGCACACTCATTTGAAAAAAGTACACAATATTTGCATAACGCGCCATTCAATAGTTCTGAATAAACTAACCATGAAAACTGAGTACACCATTGAGGCTGAAAGCGTAAATTTCGTTTTCCAATAGTCGGAAATGTATAACCTACAGGAGGAAACCAAGGTTCAGATAATAGCTTTTCTTTAAGATGTAAATCTCGTACACTTACATTAACATAGCACCCTATGTCCATTATATGCCCACTTTCTACGTTAATTGATGTTGATGCTGTTGAGGATAACAATGAAACATCTTCTTTTTCAAACTTACCACCATTGTTGTCTTTGGAATCTAAAATGTTTTCATTGTAAAGTTGGTTACCCACTTCGTTATCATCGGTTTCTAAAAGAGTGATAGGAACAGTTGCTGTTTCTTTTTTTTCTTTTTTGTGTGAAGGTCCAATCCACGAAAGTAGACTAGATTGTTTTGTTCGTTTTTTAGAATTCATAGTTAGATTGGCAATATCAAAAAATACATATAAATTGAGCACACGGGAAAAGCACACCAGTTTAACCTACATAAAATATAACTAAAAAACAAACTAATTAACACCAGTCTACACTACACACTAAACTAGCAAAACAAAAAAACATTCACAAGTCAGAAGTCACAGTGTTTGAAACTTTGAAACACGCACTTATATTCAGGTAAACTGTTCTCAAACTGAAGATAGTTATATTTTCTTATACTGCAAGGAGCTCGGGTTTGAAAGCTCCCCCCCCCCTCCCTTCCACACACCACCCTTAAGCCATCCCTTCTTCAAATTCCTCTTGCTTTGTCGGCCTATTTACCACTCATACTTGGAAATACCTTCAATTAGAAAGCTTTTGCTGTTTCCTAATCTCACAGGTTTCCCCCCTTTCAACAATCTCACCCAAACTCACTAATACTTCATATTTCCTTTGTCAAGATTTTGTCTTAGTCTATTCTAACCAATGCAAAAAATAAAAAAATAAAATTGCATAGTGCTGAATAGTTTATATATTATCTTGTGCCTTGATTTTGATATTTATAAACCGTAAATAATACAGTATTACATTTCGTTTTTAAACTTTCGGGGGGGGGGGGGGTTTGAACCCCCAAACCCCCCCCCCTGGCTACGGCCTTGCGTGACCCTCAAGTTTATCGGGTGCTACATTGTGGGGGGAAAAATTTAACGGTTTCTTTGAATGGTTCTTTGCGAAACCATGTATCTGATGGATAAAAGTGATATTGTTTGAAAATAGTGAAGTATTATACCACACTTGTCTGACAAATTATTTACATTAAAGGATAAACAATTCATTTTTACAGGTAATACTGTACAAATACGAATAAAATCTTTAATATACTTAAATATGTAGTTATCATCCACTTTATTTACAGTCTGCGACGAGTACACTTATATTTAATGTTGGCTATTGGCTTGTAAATTGGTTTCAGAAACCATATTATATTGAAAGTTTGATAAATATTGATTAAGGTATCTTAAAATTTGATAATATTTGTTTGAATGACAAACTTTGTGTAGTTGCCCATACGTTCAAAGACCATAAAGGCTATAGTCTTGTAGAAAGTATTATAATAATACAAATTTTTTCGGTATATTGCCTTCAGAAACTATATTATTATGTTAAAAGTTCGATAACTATAATGAAACAAGTTTGCTAATAACGGTATTACTTCTCTTTAAACGACATACCTTGTGTAGAAGTCTTACGTTCAAATGATAATTAAGGTTATATGCTTGTAGGAATTACGGTATCTACTAAACCACGATTTTAGTAGAACCCCAATCTGTAAGGATCTATTCCGTACCAAAATACTATCATATGTTCGTATTTTGGAAGGATAAACGGCCACTTAGAATGTACGTATGGATTCACATTTGGAAGGTCTTTTATCCCACTTAAATATTACTTAAGGGTAGGCTTCTGGTACGAGGTAAAGCCTTAAAAACGAGATTCCTTAAAAAATAATCGTATGTATTAGCGTACAACAAATTATTTAAAGAAAAAACTCACAGTTTCCAAATTTTATATGATCTTCAAAGCTTTTACTAAAACATTTAATTCATTTAACTAATCAGACATTGATGTAGCTCATATATTCAATCAAATTAATGAAAGATGACTAAATGCCACATTGCCTTGTATGGCTGTAAGAGAGAAAGAGATAATCGAAAGTTCTCTTCTCTCTTACACAATGGTATGCAGACGACAGCTCGAAATTTATCAGTCACAGATGTCCATCCAGTTACATTATAAAGATCAATGGGTAAAAGTCTACACAATTTCAAGCCAACCAACTAACCATAATAACTATCAGCTTATTTTAGCACCACTTGACAGATTATTAAACAATGAGGATTTTGGAATACTAACACAGCTCCCCTAGAAAGCTTAAAAACGTAAACAGATTTCAACGAGGTGGACACACAAAATACAATGCTTTTTAAACCATATGAAATATTTGAACTCCATTGCATAAACTTTTGTTTTCTAGCTGTATAAAAAAAGTCTGTCATTATGAGGGAAAGGTATAATCAAGATACTTAATGAATCTTCCTGGAAATATAGTTTTGGCTAGTAAAGAAAAAACTTCTTATCTACTAATCAAGATGTTAATTATAAGTAGTTTCTGAACGTCTGCTGACGCTGACTTTACTTGATTAAATCTATAATTTTATTAATCCAGAAATATTTCCAAAATATAGTGTTAAGTTAAAGACTTAACATTTCTTCTTAAATATCTTGGTTGATATACTAGACATTCATATATATATAAAACAACAATCTTTTGTGGGTCAAAACTCATTTATATATATTTTAATACCTGTGAGTGTATTAAACAAAGCTTTTTTTTAAACAAAATAAACTTTATCAATGCAATATTTATGTTATTAAGTGTGTTAAAAATGGTTTTGATTCAAGATTATAATATGGTGTTAGCTTGCTGATATTTTATTCTTCTGTAATATTAATTCTATAAACGAGAATAAGATTTCTTCTTTGTTTGCGATACACAACAGTGTTTTTAATTTTAAATGAAATGATATTTTAATTATTTCTACTACCTGACAAAGTAGGTCATGGTTAATTATGTAAATAAAAAAAACGAGATAATAACTTTTGTAATGGTTGCAGCAGTTAATGAATTCGAATAAATTGGCAAAGAATAAAATTTTCTTAAATAATATACATTTTAATCTTGATTTATTTTACAATTTCACCCATAAACCAAATTTATGTTTTAAAACAAAAGGAAGTTGACTGTACCCCAATGCCAAGGATATAAAAATAAATGATTTATTAAAATATCAAGAACGTATATCCAAGGTTTGTTCTTTCTTCCTAGGAAACAAATCTTGTTGCCTATCAAGATAAATCTTTGTGGTGTCTTCTCGGAGAACCATAAGAGACGTTAATTTGAGTTTGTGAGAGAGAAATAATAATTTGTTGAAGAATTAAACGAAAATGAGCAGCGGATGTTTCGGTGGTTGTTTCAGAGGGCTAGGCCGGCGTGTCCGAGGGGCGTTTCGCCGTATCCGGGAGCGTCTGGTACTGGTTCGCCGAAATTTATACCACGGTAAGTCACGAACGTGCATCAATAGTTTATTTGTCTTTACTATGTCAAATGTTTGTTGCTCAAATATCATTATCTTTACTTCGATAACACCAAAGTTTATCAAAACATTATTTAAGGCACATATAGTAACATCAAAACTAGGTTACACAGACACAAATCTCTCTTCTAAAGTAGAATAAAGTGACTGTTTTTAAAGACCATTATATTCTCCTTAATTAGGGTATGTCCATTTAAACCATGTATCTTAGGCTTAGTGATTTGTGGGAGTGTGGGAAAGTTGGGAGCTCTAATATCTACATGGTGTTACATGAGGGGAGGTTTGGTTACAGTATATCAAAGTGTTACATAACACAGATCTTATAAACTACCTAAAGTACTCACATTCTAATGTTGAATTTTTGAAAAATCTACTTAGCATGGCGTATCACTACCCATCCGGGTTATAGCCTAAGCTTAAGTACTAATTATGCAAATAGGTTAGGATTTGAGAAGGTTGAATTTAGAGGAAATAAACCCGCATTGGTGTGGAGGGAGAATGGAAAACCATTCAGGAGAATCCGCCCAGAGTTCACCCGACCAAGATTCGAACCTCGATCTCCCCGTCCTTTGCAGTCCAGCTCAACACAAAATTAGCGCGTTAGGTTACTACGGCAATAGGGTGTGTTTTATAAAATTATTATTATCATGTTTTCACCTTAATAAACGTAGGTGGCCTATTTACTTATAAATTATAGGTACGGTGCTTCTAAATAATTATCTATGATGTTAAAAATGCAAGTTTAGTACTTAGGCTACTTTTGCTTAGCAATATTTCGAATGCACATAAGTGGCACTGTCTGCCCGAATCTATGAACCTCAACACATTTGATGACACACATTATGATGAAATAATGACATTCATTCTTGGGGAGAAAATTTATGTAACACTAATTAGGGTGGGTGTGTTAGGTTTAATATTTACATGAAGTTTCATGGGGGGAGCTAAAAAGGTAAGAAAAAGTATTATCGGTACGAGGTTTATGACTGACCCCTTGTAGTAGCATCAAGTTGTTGTTAAAAAGATAATATTCTCTTTACTTAGCATCAAGTTGTTAAAACGACATTTTTTTTCTGTGTGTGTGTGTGTGTGTGTGTATATATATATATATACAATAATAAGTCTCTTGATCTAGATCGATCCATAGAGTCTATTCAAAGAATATGAATCAAACACAAACATCTCTAATTGGGGGCCGTCTATATACCATATACCGCTTTGTGAGAGGATGTTGAAGAGGGGATGCTCTAATCTCTACGTGGTGGGGAAACATGAGGGAGGTGGGGTACATGAAAGTGTTAGTATATATGATTTTAGCACTCTTTGTTTAGCTATCAATATTTTGAATGCGCTTAGGTGGCGTTGTTTGCCTTAGACTGTGAATGCCAAGGACATTCGAAAGCACATACTTTCATGCTCATGACGTGACATGTTTATACTCACGGCACCTGTTTAGACTTGTCGTTGTCTAATCTATTGACTTCCTCACGTAATTTTAGATGGATGATGGCTGTCTCTCATAGCGGCCTTAATTTATGTGTAAATTTGAGGTTGAGTAGTATTATTTATATTCCACATTATTTTACATAGGCTATGAATAATATCTTGTGTTTATACAACTAAAAATATAGTCTTAAAAATTAGGACTCTTCTGCATTGCTTTATTAAATGGGTATAATAAGCGGAAGGTACTCCAAAAGATGTCGTAGGAAAATGGAAGGAAGCAAAAGTACAGAATTTATCTCGAGGCGTGAATGTAACTGTTGTACATCCGCTACGGTGGCCTCAGTAGAATAGACGGCCGATGACAATAACATGGGGTTTAAATCTCGGTGGGGTGTATTTAAGGTTGCTTTTTTCTGAATGGTTTCCCAACCTTCCTCCATGCAAATGGTGGTAGATTATCTTTAAAACTATACCTTACTCATCTCCACCCATTAGAGTGATTATAATATATGTGGCTAGCTGATGTAGTAAGATGCAGTGATAAATAATGATAGTTCATGATGTGTTTGTTTGATATTTAATATGATATTTTTATGTTGTAGTCAAATTGAACTTACTCAGTTTATTTTTCATTATTTTATCTAATTTTCATAGCACCACATCCTATTAACAGATTTGGTTGTACGCTTAAGTACTAATTACGCTAATGGGTTAAGAATGAGGAACATAGAGTTTTATTGGAAGTGAACCCGCATTTGTGTGGAGGGAGAGTGGAAAACTATTTAGAAAAATTCAACCCTCTGTTCACCCTACTGAGATTTGAACCTCAATCTCCCCATCCTCGGCAGTCTAGCTAAACAAGAAAATAGCGCGTTAGCTAACTATACCACAGAGGTGGGTTATTTTATCTAATGTTGTAGGAATGAAGAAGTTATGGTCTTATAGGTAATCTACCCTAATTAAAGTGGAGGAAGAGACTAAAACCATTTAGGAAAAGCCTCTCTGAGTACACCCGACTGGTATTCGAACACTAATTTCCACTTCATCGGCCATCTAGTCTTTTTTAAGATTGATGCAAGGAACCAGAATCGATAGCGGAATGAAACTTGAGCCTGGGTATTGCAGTTATCCATAAATAATAATAAATTGTATCGAGGATTTAAAATGGATTTTATAAAATTTTAATACTGAATCTGTCTAAGCATTACAAAGATTTCTCAAAGAAATAATGGTATTCACTCTTGGTGAGAAAAGTTACATAATAAAGAATAGGCGGGAGAAGGTGTTAGTCTAAATGTCTACATCGTGTTACATGGGGGTAGGTCGTGCTGAAGAAGTTAGAAAAAAATCCTTAAACGTGGTTTATGGATGACCATATATATTAGCATCAAATTGTTGTCAAAGAGACAATGTTCTCAGTATATATATCAACATCAAATCGTTAAAAATGACTGCTCTTCGTACTTGTAATAACATTAAATGTTTGTTTATATATACACTTTTAGTTTAATTGAAGGCACTGCAACGGTTATTGGTTGTGAATCCTATTTCCAACTACAGTAGTTTGTCAGATAATAAATATATAATTGCAGTGTGATGATAACAAAATTGTTTAAAATGAAACATATAACCTAGAGGCAATAAAATGTGGTAGTATTAGAACGTTTTTGTAGCTAGACTGTGTGCTGTCATACAGGTTAATTTAAGTAGCCATATTCAAAATGTTTTGCGAGAAATTGTACAACATCTTGGTCACAGCCATTACATACAAGTTTTATCTAAGGACTGTTCACACGACAAAAGTGAATGCATACAATATTGTAAGCAATTTTATGGTTTCTCTGTCTTTGGCGGAATAAAATTATTGCTAGTGAAATCAACACATTTTCAGCTCTGACAGGCAGTGTAGCGTCCTCAGACGAGGAGGCCACAAAATAATACAAGGAAAATACAAAAGGGTAAATAACAACAACAAGAGTGAGTGCACATGAGTTCAAGACTAGAAATGTTCCGTAGAGAAACATTACGCGTCTAATCTCGCCACTCCCACCTGTTACTGAGAGTATCAAAATATATGGGAGTCGTCTATCACTAGAGAGCCTTAAAATGCGTCACCCTTCCTAACCACTGAAAAATATTAGATAAATTACATTAAACAACCAAAAACCTAGGACATGTGATGGTATATAATAGTTAAAAATAAAAAAATTAGTCATGTTGAACCAATATTTATTTTGGATAGGACAATCCGAAGTTTAACAATTCAAATAAGTACTAATTATTGTTGTTATAACAATTATATGTACATTATGTACAAGTGCTTTGGACTTTAACATTGAAAATTAGCCCACTATAACGGGTCTGGGCAGAAATGATATTCTGCCAACAATAAAGTTACAATTATAGTAATATTTTCTTTACAAGTAAACAAAAAATGTACGGTTATATATATATATATAATAGAATAATAGTAAATATGGACAATACAATCGGTCTAAAAATTATTTACCCTATCAATCCTGATTTGGTTCAATCAGCGCTGGCGTGTTGTATTGCGACAACATTGACTCTCAAGTCTAAAAGGTAAATATTTCTCAAGATGAAAACATTAATAGGTTGCGAAATAACCCCAAGAAATCTAAGTATTATATCAACAAGACTATTTAATATAAACATAACAGTAAATGTCAATAGTTCCCCTAACATAACAATTTGTATAAATTATAAATCGTGACTACGCCCATTTCGCCCTGGCGTGTTGTAAAAAGACAACATAGGCTTATAAGTCCAATACCACAATATGAAGCAATAATTAATTTAGAGTTCCACCGTAATTAATACAAATAAATCATTACACCTCAACCGGTGACAAGACGCCATTACAAGTTAATTGCCAGACTTCTATTTAAATTTAATTTTTTAAGATAACAAAAAAAATTAAGCCAAAAAGGAATTTTGAAATAATAAAAAAATATATAAAAAAAAGATGTTAAATTAGCCGAGATAGAATTTGGGTTCTTACATTTTCAAAAGCAGGAAGCCGAAGCTTGTACTAGTCCTAATCCAGCTCTGTCCCAATTGTGTCGTCATTGGGTCAGACACAAATATATATACAGATACAACAAAGAGGAGGGGCATGATGGGTAAGCAAGAGGGGAAAGATTCTGGAATATCAAAGGAACAATGTTATGCGCATTTCTACGTGCCTCGGGAAGACCGGTGGTTCTTTCTGGCACAATCTAGAAGAGAATAACTATAACTGCGCATGTCCAGCCCACATGTGGGGTTCGCTAAATCGCCGTTCAATTCGCTCTGCCAGTGTACATTTTCTCTCGGGTGAAGGAAGGTGTGCATAGCAGAAGTTACGTCGCTCTTCCACGTTGCCTCCAATCACGGACAAATGGGGTAAGGTTCAACCATCGATATAGCAGTTGTGTATTTTATTGACCATCCGATGCTACAAATCTCCCCCCCTTTCAGGGTTGACAGGGAGGGGGGAGAAGGTTGTCACATTCTTCTACTCGACCTTTGGAACATCCCATGGGGCAGCAACGGTGTACTCGGGAAGTTGTTCTCCAGGATTTCCCCATCGTGTATGATCTTTCTCATCCTTGGCATCAGATCATTTTTTTTTTGTTTTTCGAGTCCTTGTAGATCGGATGGGTTGATCCGCCCTGGGCTGCCGCTGGGATTCGGCACCGCTCTTTACGCCGGGACGTTCTACTGCCCACAATAGCAGTGGGAGCTCCAAACTGTTCCTGCCGACCGTTGACTCGAGAGCCGTCACCATAGTCTTTCCCACACCACGCTCGCCTCTTCAGGATCTACCCACGAGGCATGCGCACCAAGACAAGGGAAGGGGAGGGAGAAGAAGGAGATGACAGGACTCCTCTGGGCTGTACAACAAACAAAAAAAACATAAGCAGTAAACTGACCAAAAAAAATTTACACTCCTAACTAATAGGACCTATATCCAACGTCAAAAAAAAAAAAATAATATATATATATATAAAGTTTTAAACAAACTAGCCATCATATGCCGCAGCCAGTCTATGGTCACATGGCGCACGGGTCCATTAGGCGCGCACTCGTCACTTTCACGTAGATACTTCTTGAACAAGCATACACGTGTCCGGCACATTTCACCAATATTCCTCTTAATACCTTTTCAAGTTCTTTGCCCTGGGCCCAGGGAATTTGGTATTGCAAATCTAAATCAAGATATCGTCGACACAAAAGACTAACATTCAAAACATTTACAAAATAATTTTTTTTAAAAATATTTATACCACACCATGTCACTAGGGACAATTGGGCTCAGGCTTTCTTTAAATGACTGACATGAGCTCGTCTACACATAGACGCATCTTTCACACTCTTAAGATAGACGGTCACGGGGGTTAAAAACTTATCAATGGTCCATGGGCCACTCCACCTCTGGCACAGCTTCGCCGATCTTCTATCTGCCGAGGAGCTCAAGGGGAATTCCTTACATAACACACAATCCCCTACAATATAAGGGACGGGGAGTCTACCCTTATTATAGGCGTTAGCCACCCTTTTTTGAGCCCTTTTTAGATGATCCAGGGCACGCCGACATCTCTCCTTATGGGAGGAATCATCGGAATTCTCTAACAGCGAATCAACGTTCCAAATCGCTAAGAGGGGGTGGTTTAATTCCCGACCAAGAAGGATAGAGGCTGGCGAACAGCCTATGGACTCATGGAAGGCAGAATTAAATGCTAAATTTAAGAAGTCTAAATCCTGATCCCACTTATGCTGTGCCTCACAGTGATAAATAGTAAGCGCTATTACCAAATTGCGGTTAAATCTTTCCACCTGATTGGGTCCCGGGTGGTAGGGGCTGGTAGTCACGTGCTTAATCCCCCAGTTAAAGCACATATTCTTAAAACCAAGAGAACGGAAACAAGGCCCATTGTCACTAACCACGACACGAGGTGCCCCAAAAAGATTCCAAACTCGTCTGCAGAGGGCGTTAACGGTAGTGGTCGCCTTCATATTGCGCATGGGAATGAGAACTACAAACTTGGAAAAGGCGTCAACTAATATAAGAATACATGAATTGCCTAGAGTAGAACGGGTGATTGGCCCAATATAATCGATGAAGACTTTATCCCAGGGACGTTGGGCAACACCGGCCGAATGAAACCCAACTCTGGAATTTTGGGTTGGTTTAGCTTTCTGACAGCTCTCACACTTGCCAACCCACGCTTTTACATCGTTGTATAAACCTGGCCAAAAGAACTCATTAGAAATTTTCCGTACGGTTTTTAAAACTCCCAGATGACCACCAAAGGCAGAATCATGAAAATATCTAAGTAGCATTGGTCTGACCGCACCCGGTACAACCACTTTCCTATTCTTCCCTTTCGAATTAGTCACAACTAATAGCCCATTAAATACAGAATATGACCCTACCTTTTCTCCTCTAGATAATTTACCCATGATATCAATACACCACGGATCACTATTTTGGTGATCCCCGATTGCCACAAAGGATTCAGGAATGGATCTAATGACGCAGGAGGCGGGAGCCACCTCGAGAGAACCAATGGGACACTTTTCCTCGGCCATGCGGGATAAGGCATCAGCTACTACGTTATGTTTACCGGATACATGATGAGTGGAGAACTTGAACCTAGATAACCTCCACACCCATCTCCCCACTTTCCCTAGTTGCTTGGGGTGGTTCAGCATCCACGCAAGGGCCTGGTTATCCGTGTACAGCTCAAACTCCCTCTGTTCGAGGTAGTCAGCGAAACGCTCAATGCCCGTGACGCAGGCAAGGCATTCCTTTTCATAGGTGCTATATCGCCTCTCAGCATCGGTGAGAGTTCGACTAGCAAAAGCTACCGGTCGGACTCCCTCCGATGACCTCTGAGACAATACAGCCCCAAGCGCCACAGAAGACGCGTCTACGTGGAGGAGGAAGGGGAGAGAAAAATCCGGCATTCTCAAAACCTCCGGAGAGATTAGCTTCTCCTTTAACAGGTTAAAAGCTCGTGCCTGCTCTTCACCCCAACTAAAGGCCACTCCTTTCCTTTTTAAGGCATTAAGGGGGGCAGTAATCTCCGAGAAGGACGGGACAAACCTGGGTAATAGGCGCACATGCCCACAAAACGCATAACTCCCTTAAGATTAGAGGGGGGAGCAAAATTAATAATGGGGCTGATCCTTTCGGGATCAATAAGAAGATTCCCCTCTGAAATGACGTACCCCAGGTATTTGATGGAGGGTTTAGCCCAAGTAACCTTGTCGGGATTCACGGTTAGTCCTACTCGCCGCAGCCTAGTCAAAACTTCCTCCAAATGCACCAAATGTTCCTCTAAAGTATTGCTGTACACACATATGTCATCCAAGTTGTTAAATACATACTCAAATTTAATGTCAGAAAAAACAAGATCTAATACGCGACTTAAGGCTTGTCCCCAATGCTACACCCAAGGGGAACACAATTAAATTCGTATTGTCTCCAGGGAGTGACAAAGGCGGTAAACTTTTTTGACGATTCTGTCAAGGCACATTGTAAAAAACTCGCATTGAGGTCAATCAGACTAAATATTCTAGCTCTACCGAGATGCTGGAATGCCGACTCGATGCTCGGCATCGGGTATGGGTCGAACAGGATTTTCTTATTGACCTTCCTGTAATCTACAATTAACCTATATCCCTCCCCTTTTTTGGGTATGATGAACGCGGGACTAGCAAATGGTGAGTTAGAGGGGCGTATTACCCCTTTTGATTCCAAGTCATCAATCAATTTCCGGAAGATTTTCATCTTGGGAGGAGCGCATGAGTAAGGACCAGATCTTATGGGGATATTGTCAGTCATTACAATTTCGTACGGTAGGACCTCACACCTACCCCACCTGCTAGTAATGACGTCAGAAAATTTAGAAATCAGCTCCCTAATGGCTTCTTCCCCAATTCCCAAACGAACATAAGCTAGGAACAATACAATCTTTACAAAAGGGGATTCTAACTCTGGGTGAGAACTCAAAACTTAAATCCCTTCTCGCTAGACTAATAACGGCCCCAGTTCCCCACAGGAAGTCGTTCCCCAAAATAATGTCAAAGGGAAGCAATGGAACACAAAACAAGCTTCTCTTCCACGAAAACCCCATAATTTTTATGGACAAGACTACTCTCTCGCTAACTCTTAAGAGATTACCATTACCCAAAACAAAGGTCCTAATACCAGTTTTTTCCACCGATATCTTCCACTTTTCTTTAAGATATTCACAAAATTATTACTAATAAATGAACCACATGAGCCGGTATCAAGTAAGGCAGAGCCCGACACCGATCTAATATAAAACTTAATGACGGGGGGAAGGGGGCTAGAATGTTTTGGAATCGCACGCGCGGTGGTCCCCTTGCCAACACCACGCGTTACGCGTTTCCCCCATTACAATCCCTCTGAAGATGCCCTAATTGGCGGCAACGGTAACATCGGACGCGAGTGATATCAAAAGGTCTCCTTGCCCTTATCGCGCCTACTTCCCTCACAGCAGAACTAGAACTGGCTCCCTCAGTAGGCCGGGTTATAGTTGAAAATGGGGGGCACCTTTCCTGTTTAAAGTTACGGGACACCTGTGTAGGGAACTCGTGCAAATACTCCCTCTCGGCTACCAGAGAACCCTCAATACAAGAAGCTAATGAGTAAAGCTCAGAAAGGGTAGAAGGCTTATTCAAAAACACAAAATGCCTTCTCGTCAGGGGGGACACATTTTCCAGAATGATTTCAACTACCTCTTCCTCCGGCATTTTGAGATCTAACACCCCAATAGCCTCTGAAACAGGCCAAAATAAATAATCTAAAGGGTTCGTGTGGAAGTTGGAAGCGCCGAACCATTCGATTACATAGAGTATCCTTCTCTCTCTTAGATATTAGAGACTCTAATATTCGACTTTTCACTCTAACCCAGGGGAGACCTAGTTGAATGCATTCAGTGATTAGATGCGCCAAAAACCCTGACGTCTTGCCAACGCATAGCGTGAGTAACTCTAAATCTCCTACAAGTCTCAGTTTCCAAATCCTGTCCACCTCTAACAGAAAGTTAAATAAATCAGAGGACGATAACCCATCGCAAATCGGCCATAGTTTTACACGCTCGCTAGCTACAATACTTTGAGTTTTGGCAAGTGAATTAGATAACACTAAACTAGCGGTGGGAACACTAGGGGGGATCGGGAGCCCACTACCTCCCTCTATCATTACAGCTTCTATTTTTTCCTGTTCCTTTTTCTCAAGGGAAGGATGGCTAACGTCATCACATGGTTCCAAATTAATAGGATCGCTGGACTTACTAATAATGTTCTCAGACAGCAATGACCGCAACACGGCCACAGGAGCGTCGGGGGGGAATTGAATATCTCTTCTCCTGAGCTCCTGGCGAAGATCGGAGCTACTGAGCCGGTATACATCAGTTCTTGTGCTGATTACGCCTCCAGAGGTGGTGGTGTCCATGGCGGGAGTGATTCATGAAACAATTTCAAAGACAATTAACAAACAAAACTCACAAGGTGTCTTCACTCTGAAAAATAGCAGAGTTGCGCAGCTTTTCTTGTAGCGTCCTCAGACGAGGAGGCCACAAAATAATACAAGGAAAATACAAAAGGGTAAATAACAACAACAAGAGTGAGTGCACATGAGTTCAAGACTAGAAATGTTCCGTAGAGAAACATTACGCGTCTAATCTCGCCACTCCCACCTGTTACTGAGAGTATCAAAATATATGGGAGTCGTCTATCACTAGAGAGCCTTAAAATGCGTCACCCTTCCTAACCACTGAAAAATATTAGATAAATTACATTAAACAACCAAAAACCTAGGACATGTGATGGTATATAATAGTTAAAAATAAAAAAATTAGTCATGTTGAACCAATATTTATTTTGGATAGGACAATCCGAAGTTTAACAATTCAAATAAGTACTAATTATTGTTGTTATAACAATTATATGTACATTATGTACAAGTGCTTTGGACTTTAACATTGAAAATTAGCCCACTATAACGGGTCTGGGCAGAAATGATATTCTGCCAACAATAAAGTTACAATTAGAGTAATATTTTCTTTACAAGTAAACAAAAAATGTACGGTTATATATATATATATATAATAGAATAATAGTAAATATGGACAATACAATCGGTCTAAAAATTATTTACCCTATCAATCCTGATTTGGTTCAATCAGCGCTGGCGTGTTGTATTGCGACAACATTGACTCTCAAGTCTAAAAGGTAAATATTTCTCAAGATGAAAACATTAATAGGTTGCGAAATAACCCCAAGAAATCTAAGTATTATATCAACAAGACTATTTAATATAAACATAACAGTAAATGTCAATAGTTCCCCTAACATAACAATTTGTATAAATTATAAATCGTGACTACGCCCATTTCGCCCTGGCGTGTTGTAAAAAGACAACATAGGCTTATAAGTCCAATACCACAATATGAAGCAATAATTAATTTAGAGTTCCACCGTAATTAATACAAATAAATCATTACACCTCAACCGGTGACAAGACGCCATTACAAGTTAATTGCCAGACTTCTATTTAAATTTAATTTTTTAAGATAACAAAAAAAATTAAGCCAAAAAGGAATTTTGAAATAATAAAAAAATATATAAAAAAAAGATGTTAAATTAGCCGAGATAGAATTTGGGTTCTTACATTTTCAAACGCAGGAAGCCGAAGCTTGTACTAGTCCTAATCCAGCTCTGTCCCAATTGTGTGGTTCATTGGGTCAGACACAAATATATATACAGATACAACAAAGAGGAGGGGCATGATGGGTAAGCAAGAGGGGAAAGATTCTGGAATATCAAAGGAACAATGTTATGCGCATTTCTACGTGCCTCGGGAAGACCGGTGGTTCTTTCTGGCACAATCTAGAAGAGAATAACTATAACTGCGCATGTCCAGCCCACATGTGGGGTTCGCTAAATCGCCGTTCAATTCGCTCTGCCAGTGTACATTTTCTCTCGGGTGAAGGAAGGTGTGCATAGCAGAAGTTACGTCGCTCTTCCACGTTGCCTCCAATCACGGACAAATGGGGTAAGGTTCAACCATCGATATAGCAGTTGTGTATTTTATTGACCATCCGATGCTACAGCAGGTTTGACTATATGCTAGGGAAATATTCTGAATGCTCAGCTCCCACAGCAGGCTTGGTTACTACTAAGGTACTAGACTTACAAGCTTAGCTCTCACAGGTAGTATTGTCTCAGTGCTAGGGTACACGACAGACATTCTCAGCTATCACAGGCAAAATTGTCTCATCGTTAGTGAACTCGTCTGTTCGATCAGCTCACACAGGCAGGATTTTTTAATGCTAAGAAACTTGACACATTCTCAGCTCTCTTAGGCCAGATTAGGTCAGTGCTAAATAACTTGACAGAAATTCTCAGCTCTCTTAGTCTGAATTGGCTCAGTAGTAGGAAACTCATTCTACGAATTGTGTTTCTTAAACAAAGATGGTGGTTATATATTTATTTATAAATATACAGATGATATAAAAGCTGCTAACTAAAATAAGTGTTAAATATTATATTATAACAATTTTATTTTTAGTTAAACATATCAGTAATAAAATATAATTATTATTGTATTTTTACGGTCCATTACTGCTGTCCTTCATATAGATATAAGTTGTAATGTCCATATCCATTCACATCGAGACTATACTGGTTAAAATCTAAAATTAAGTATTATGTTGTCTCAATATTATAGCATGATTCTCATCTTATTGGTTGAAACAGAGGCTCTACAGTAGAACCTTGACTATTTGGATTAATTTGGAACAAGGTTATTCTGTATTGTTAAATATGGTTTTTATACTGGTTGCAAGGGTGGGGAAACTATTAGATAAGATGTTTAGACTGGTCAATAAAATGTGGAAGAAATATCAAGGATTGTGGACTAATTCATTAAGTTTTCTATTTGCATGAAAACTTTTGTTTGTTCTGTGACATGAACAATTTATTTTCTCTTGGAAAACACATGTAGCTTAATGGTTGGAATTAATACCTTCTGAAACCTAATTTTATCAATTTCAAAGGTCACAATCTTGAAGTGAATAATAAATCATGTATGGGTTTGATTATATGTTATGATCCCGTGAGGATCTAGACTTATTCAAGATGCATTAATTGTAATATTTTTGCTGGTTTTATTTTAACTTTGTTTATGGTTTGTGTCTAATTTAAATATAATAATGTAGTCTAAAATCATGAATCAAATAGCTTTGTTCAGATTATCCTAAATGGTAAGAAAACTATAAAATTTCTTTAACCGAATGTCGGCCTTTTTATGGTAATACTCGTTAGAAAAGCAAGGTTCATACTAAATTGACAAGTAGATAAGATTTTATACTCGATATAATATGGTCTTTATAACCGTTTGTTGCAGTTGATGATGAGCGACAACGGGGCACCCCTAACACCCGCGGGTGCCCAGACGATGGGCCACCATCATCCGAACAAACTGTTCGTGATAAACAATTTTTTACAGGGGAGATGACAGCCACCACCAGTGAACCAGAGAGCAGGAGTATGTTTAAACGGGATGGTAAGTATAGGTTAGCTAGTCAGTCCCCTTCCCTCTCAAGACAAGAAGAATCTACATCTACTCTTGAGCTGATCGTGTCATCTGAGGAAACCTCATCAAGTCAGCCACCTTCCGGGTCCAGCCAACAAGACTCTTCTACTCTTGAGATGATCGTGTCATCTGAGAGATCATCGTCTAGTCAGCCACCTTCCGCATCCAGCCAACAAGAATCTTCTTCTACTATTGAGCATTCCGAGGTGCTGATGTTGACTCAAGAAGTTGTTTCTCATCTGAAGAAAACCTCTGTTTTCGATGACAAGACTCGTGCTCTTATAATGAAGGCGTATGAAAGCTACAAGAAAGATCGTCAGGTAAATCAATCCAATCGTGAGTCAGCCACCTTCGGAGAATCATCCACCTCCAGGGAATCAGCATCCTCCAGAGAATCAACTTCCTCCAACAAATCAGCCACCTCCAGAGAATCAACCACCTCCAGAGAATCAGCCGTCTCCAGTGAATCAGCCGCCTCCAGAGAATCAGCCACCTCCAGGGAATCAGCCACCTCTAGGAATCCTGCCACCTTCAGGGAATCAGCCTCGTCGTCTAGTAATATATCCAGAGAGAATGTTAGAGAAACATTGGTAAGACGTTCATCTGTAGTCGCTGAGGATGCATTCATTTCTTCTTATGATGAGCGGCTCTCACCACACTCCTTTACAATGGTGAGACGGTACCACCAGGCTTCACCAATGGATAGGAGCCTGATGAGGCTAATAGAACTCAGATCACTACCTAATTTGTGGACATTACTTCATATATGTAGACGCTGCCCACATGTATTTAAACATCTTCCTTATAGGTTATTCATTAAGGGAATACATCCATCAATCATCAAGAAACAACGCCCAGAAGAGTCTTCAAGAAAGAACAAGTCCTATACTCCCTCTCCACTCAGCCACGATCATCCTGGAAGCCACAGTTCAGTGGCGATATCGTAAATTCGGATAATTAGGCAGCTCCTTCGTTGAAAGAAATAAGAATGCCTAAAGCTATGCCCACATAAAAGTGACAACTGATATTTACAAACTCTAATATTCCTATATAGTTATCGTTGTTTAACTTGAGAGTGACAAGTTTTTCTACCAAAAATTCAATGTTTCGTTCTCCTAGACCAGTTAATCCCTTTGAAAGTATATGTATTTCCTACAGCCTCTAGTGACTTTACAGGCAAAAGAGAACTCAAAGCTCTCAGTTGGAAAATAGTGAATGTCAGCTCATATTAAATTTCATAGTTCATATGCCTACCAGTATATCTGTCACATTTCTGCAAGTACTAATTATATGGGGGGAAATCACATAGCCAATAATTGTGATAAAATAGGTCGATTTTTTCATATTAATATAATATAATTGAGGGCGATAGAAAAATTCTGGTTGCATATTATAATTCAGTGTTAAAAGTTGTGTTCATTGTTTTATACGCCAAAAATTTTGTTGAACAATGTAATAACCATCATAAAATTGGATTCAGAATAAATAATTTACTACCTGGGATAAATAATGAACAAGTCATAATAAAAACTGTATTAAATTTGAATAAAAAAGAACCCCTCTAAATAAATAAATAATGTGCTTATATAAATAAGGAACCAATCAGAATCTATAAGGTATTTTAATAAATATGAAAATAGTCAGAATTTGTTAAGAAAAATGAGAAAAAATAAATATAATAAAGTCAGGATTTATAGAAAGAAATGAGTTAAAAAAATTAGGAATGAAACAAAAAAATAGGAAGGATACAGAATAAATGAGAAATTATTCTGAATAAATTAGGAACGAGACGGTATAAATAATGAACAAGTTGAAATAAATGAGGAATATGTGTGAATAAATAAAGACAAACAATTCGGAATACATAAGTAAGAATGAATTAGAGCAAATATTGAGAAACTAGTTAGAATTTATATTGAACGAGTTAGATAAAATTGGCGTAATTGAGTCGGAATAAATTAGGAACGAGTGAAATAAATAAGTAACAATTATTAATAAATAAGTACCAAGTAGGAATAAATAATAAACAATTCGGAATTGATAGGGAATGTGCCGGAATTAATATAGAAGGATGGTTCGGAATGAATATGGAAAAAGTCAGTATATATAAGTGGCGAGTCAGAATAAATTAGAATAGAATTGGAATAATAACAATTTTTTCAGAATGGACCAGAAACAAATGGTATTAACTAAGGAAATACGACTCCGTATGGATAAGAACCTATTTTGAATAAATACTCGACAAACAAGGTGGTGGAAAATATATTGTTTTTACACCTTTTGCCTATACATTTTTTATACGAAACATATTGAGCCCCTGAGGAGGAACATCAAATTCCAGAGAGGTTCTGAACACCTCTCCGCTCACCTTCTGACCACAGCCATTTTATGCCCTTACTATTTATCATATAAAACACAGCCTGGATATTTAATTATAACAAAACAATTAAAGCAATTTTTAAAATATTTTGCATAAAAAATAGTAATATGTACCTTTTGACCAATTTTCTCTAAAAAACAAGTAGACAATACTATTAATCATGTAAAACCCTATGCTATAATATCCAAACAAAATCCTAGACTATTTAGTCAAACATTAAATTTTCAAAGATTATTAAGTGATCTGCTGGTATAGGAGTAAGGTGTCAGACCTTTGTGTTGGGGGAACGGGGTTCAATCCTTTGTCCAAGAACAGATTTACCTGGTTTCCAAACCCTTCCATAACCTCTGACTATATGTGTATTAATCACAACTTTTGAATGTGTGGAATGCCAGGCCTTCACCATGGTTCGGATCCCAAGTTAAATTGTAGGTCCTCCTTTTCTTCTCACATTCACCCTACCATTACACATTAGCGTAAATACGTAAAATACGAACGGGTATTAAGACGTGGTGATGATGATGATGATGATGATAATAATAATAATAATAATAATAATATAATAATAATAATAATAATAATTAATGATAATAATTAATGATAATAATTAATAATAATAAATAATAATAATAATAATTGTAATAAAATTATTATAGTAATTGTAATAAAATTATTATTGTAATTATTATTATTTAAAAATTAATCACTAGAAAAGTACCTACCTTCAAACTAATTTTCTCTTCAAAAATTGGTGCCTAGATAGTAATATTTGTTTTGTCAATAGACTGCAGACATTCATTTAAACCAGTGTTTGAGCCAGTTAAAAAAAATCGCACAATAAAATAAAACATAACTTACTTGCAGTTTAAACACAAACACAATTATACATTACAGGTAAACATTTTTAGGTTTGTAGGTATATTAAATTTCAATATTCCATATAATCTCAAAGTTCGATTTTTTCACAATTACAATATTTTCTCTTTATACGAAGTAAAATAGATAAGGCAAAAAGCAATGTTATACAATTACGTTTATATATATATATATATATGATGAGCGATTATAGCTATGTAAATGAGACGTTTTTCGATCTTTAACAATTAGATTAAAAAATAACAACTAGTTCAAGGTTAGATCCTCATGCCCAGGTATCATTTTTCAAATTACTCAAATAAAATAATTATTTTCAAAAAGAATTAAAAAAAATGTTTTGTAAGGAAAAGTATGTTATAATAATAGTATTGTTATTTTAAAACGTCCACTTAAACGAATGCCAACCGAGTGTGCGGAGGGTCATTTTCACTCTGTGGTTTCCTGCTCTCCTTTTCATAAATACTGGGTACATTTCCCCTACATTCTACCTCTATCATTCTTAATACAATGGCATACTTGGTACCTCACTTATACGTATATGTGTGCAGAGAAAGGGACTTATTATGTTGACATAGGCATACAAAACGATATCATAGGATGCTGTTGTGGTATTAAGAGGTGTATTTCCATTTGATATTTTGATACGAAAGAGAATTTTAAGAAGATCTTATAGACTGATAGGTGTTTTTGTAATTTGAGAACAATAACAATTTAAGTGGCGGAATAACCCCAATGGAAGTTAAATTATTAGTATTTCCCATCTGTTTTAACAAGAGTATAAAAATATGAGAGCATTAATTAGAGACCATTATTTTACCCAGTTTCAGTGTGGCTATGGAAATTTTCCAGTAAATTTATACGGGTTGAACCAGTATGGAGAGCAAAATTGTGACAATGTTTCAGAAACTTTTTACCACGTCATGTACAAAAGTGAGAATCACGAAGACCTAAGGATCGGATTAGTGAGGAAAATACTGGATCGCGGTCTAGTGGAAAGAAGAGAAAGTGCGGTGAAGACAAATGAGGTTTTCAAAGTGTTTACAAAGACCGCTAAGAGGATTGGGCAAAGAAGATAGAAAAAAGGAAAAGACCCAGAAATTGTATGCTAAAGCAAGTGGAGAAGGAGGGGATTAGAAGAATTAGACTATTGAATTAATGATAAAGTGAAGAAGAAATTGATTTGGAATGTTGAGGACCTGATAAGAAAGAAGAAACTTAAGATCTAAATTGAGTGTGAAGAAAAGAAGGAAATTAAGATCAAGATTGAAGATGTAGAGGGAGTATAGAATGAAGCGAGACCTAATAATGGTTATGGATAAACGAGACATTGTTTTAGGGGATGAGATAATTTGTACTTCATAAATATGAGGAGAGGATAAAAGTCCCCCATTCACGATGAAGACAAGCAGGTCTAGCAGCTAAAAGCATTAGGCTTGATGCGCTAGGGGTATGGAGGAGGGCCTGCGGCCTACAGGCCTATGACATTTAAGAGTGTTGTGTGCAAGAAGAAGGGACAATCTCTCTTTGGTGCGCTGACATTGAATAGTTCTCATGGCAGTGCGGTGTGATTGGACCGCCCTCTTGGTTATGTTTTGGAAACGTTGCCATATATACCCAGTGTTTTAAAACTGTTAATAGTTCACTCCAAAGTCATCCTCTGGAATAGGTTTGTTATAAAGTTTGGTGTTTCGACTTTCAGAGACCCACACACTAGGCAAAATATTGAATAGGTATCTTGAACCTAATATGTAAGAATATTGTAATTTATTTTTCTGTGTGAAACTATCTTTTTTTATATATTTTTAATTTAATTTTTAGCGAATTATTTAGCCAATTACTTATATTTTAAATGTTTTTATTATTTGATTCCTGGACTAATTTGTTTTTCCTTATTGATTTCTTTAATTATTTTATAACTTCAAAACTTTGTTACTTTCTTTGACTTGAAAATGAAACTTATCTTTGAGTTTTGTGATTTAGATTCCTGTCATCTTTTCATTTTACCATTAATATTATTAATTTTCTTTTTTCTTTATATTGTGTAACCTAAACAGCCATTCCATATCAATGATCCAATGAAAATACCGGTTGGCGTTAGATTCTAATGAAATATGCCGTAGCTGTTATTCCTGCAAGGATAGGTAAAAATCTCAAATTTCATTATTATTTCCCTTCATTAGTTTTTGAGCTACACATTTTTAAATGTTCAAAAAAAGGGTGGGTGGGTTGAGTTTCACCGTCCATCATGTTTAATAGCGTTTCTTCCTTTAGAAAGAAGATGGATAGACGAAATACAAAATCATTATGTAGGGGTTTTCATTGGGCTTGAAAATTTATTTCCCAGTACCAGATTAGGGTGTGTTAAAAGTTCAATGTCACCAACTCAAAATTCTGAAGGGAAAAAAATACAATTAACCACTCATGTCTTTATGGTATGTATGCTGAATTTAAATTTGGGATCTCGATGGGATCACATTTAAATGCATTTCTAATCATGGTCACCAAATTAATAAAATGATAGAGGTTCTAATCACAATAAACTTAAATGATCTAATTTGTAAACTCACCAAAATGAATTTGTGCTCAATAGCCTAGATTTTAATGGTGAAAAAATATTGCAATAAAAAATCATTTAAAAGCTACAAAACACTTACATTATTTGTCTCTTATATGGGGTTTAAGATGGTAGTATTTAAATTATATATACTAAGATATTTTGGCACTTCTTGCCATCTTAAATTATGGTGCGGTTAAACGAGATTTCATCCCAATTCCCATATTTTGTAACCATGCAAGTTGAGGACGGCCCTTAAAAAGGCCGATTCTGACTGTCATGTTTGGAGTAAATGTTCTCGCTGTTTATGAATTTAACCAGGAGCTTCTATCGCGGGTGCGTGGCTTTGATTAGTTTATCTGATTATTGGAATTTCTGTGCTCTTTAACTATAACATTAATATAATTATTTAATTGTTCTTTGGTCTGTGGTTTTCACCCTCATATGAAGGTTGTAGGAATGTATGCCGATCTGAAAATGATTCTTGCCTGTATTAAAATCCCATCGTTGTTTAAAAAATTACTGAGTTTATTTTGGTTGTTTATTAAATACGTGGATGTTTATTTTGGTCTGCCCTAATTTATTTTAACCAGTTTGTTGCTTGGTAGTAAGCGACGCTAGCGCTACAACGTAGCAGCATGGATTAGTAAAAACATTTCCTGTTATTTAATGGGGCATTAGAGCCATCAAAGAAGTAATATATGTTGACCAATGTTGGAATCACATCTAAAAGTAGGTATGAAATGAACTTTTTCTGTAATAAATAAAATACTATTGTGTCATTACTAAGATTAACTTAAATAAATATAAAGCTTTTTTTTACGGCGTACAGAATATTTGAAGTAGAATAAAACAGGAAAAAGTGTAATTTGATCTTCATTCCAATAGTATGATTGATTTTCGTATATAAGTAAAAAAAAATTTTTTTTTCTGAAAAATCAAAGTATATAAGAGCATCATTCTCCTTTTATATTATCTTTCAAATAAGATGAATGAGCTGATTGTTCTTAGACATGAATGAATGTCTATTTAAAATAACAGGTTGATCAAGAAATACGCGAAAAAAACTTTTGTGCTTTTTGCAGATGTCTCTAAACTACACCTGTGGACAGATATCCTTTATTAATTTGTAATATGCTCAATAATTTCCTCTTCCAATTTTTCACTTAAATGTTAATTTAAATATTCTGTTTCAGGGCAAGAAGTACAACCATTGAGGTAACACTTTGGCTGTTGTACAGCACATATTATATTAACTACACATGATTTGTAGTCATCTAATATTATGTTTATTTAATTTGCTCCATTAATAATTAATATTACATTTTGATGGGTTGTACAAAAACACACAAAATGTGTACCACTTCTCCCAGATAAGATGTCATTTTTAGGACAATGATCCGCAAATTTTGGAAAAGATATTTTATTCTGCAGTGCATTTTATTTTAAAAAAACTCGTACATGTCTTTTAAATTACCTTTAATTAATCTCTTTTGCAAACATTACCAATTTGAATCAATCATTTTTTGAAAGGAATAAGATGACTTATTTAAAACATTATTGTAAAAATATTTTACTTTAGAATAACTATTAAATGTAGCACCATACTATAATTTTCAGATTGCGTACCCCCAGCTGGCTCAGTTCTTTTCTGCGTACCCCCTACCCCAATTCCTCCAGGCATCCCCCCCCCCCTATCTGTTTCACCCATTACAAATTCCAGAAACTTCTCCAAAAAAGGTATATGTTGAATTTAAAAAAATAATGTATTTTTTCATTAATTTATTTTTATTTTTGAAGTAAGCAAACAAATTAACACAAAGATTGAAAAAAGAAAAATTAATGTGATATTTGGGACTGTATTGAATTTCAAAGTTTTGAAAAATGAGGCTCAAAAGAGGATAGATACAATCTCAAATCCGGAGCTGCGTGTAATTTGCTTCTATATTTATTTTTATATAAGTATACGAAAAAAACGCCCGTTCAACAAGCTCGGTGCTAGCAAACGGCAGTAAAAACATTATGGCCTTTCTATAAAATTCATTGTATTCGTCACCGCGACGATCCCAAAAACTGACTAGGTTCACCATTCCGCCATTGAAGAGGTTCTTCAGAGTGGTATCTGATGCGAGCTCTAGCAACTTCTCCTTTTCATTAATCGACAATGAAGTCGGTTAAAATACTCTTCTATGAAAGGATTAGATATCCACCGACCACCCATTTCCTGCTCTGAAAAACATTTTTCAAATTAGGATTTTAATCCTTCCAGGTACTCAATTATCTTATTACTGACTGTTAAATTTAGCTCGGCTTGTGACAAGAAATCGTGAAGTGTTTCGAACACTTCAGGCTGTCCTTTTTTAATACACTTTGCCCAAAAATATGTTTTTTTCCAGATTCAATTTTGTCGACAACTTGAAAAATGTTACAATTTTTTGAAGTGAAAGATTGAGTTTATTAATTTGGTGGAAAATGCCACTCAGGTATGCAAGGCTTTGTAGCCATTCAAAATCATGAATCCTGGATCAAAGATTTTTAAAAGGATGATCATCCAATAAAAAAAGGGCTACCTCGTTGAAGTTTGAACAGCCGCGTAAGGACTTTATCCCGTGACAACAACCTTACTTCGGTTTGCAAATGTAAAGTGTTGTGAAGGATGTCCATGTCTTCACAAAGCAATTTAAATAACCTGGACTTGATAGGACTCGCCTTGATGAAGTTGACAGCTTTGGCCGCTTCATCAAGAACGTTTTGCAAATCTGGAGGCAAAGGTTTCGATGCGAGGCTCTGTCTATGACTACAGCAGTGCGTCCATTTAATTTTGGGGTCGACTTCTGCCACGCGTGCACGAAGGCCTGAGTAGCAACCTTCCATGGATTTTCCTCCATCTGTGGTGAGCCCAACGCATTTTGAACATTGAATTCCTTTTTCAACGAAATAATGATCAATTACTTTAAATACGTCTTTACCAGACATACGACCCTTCAATGGGTGACAAATAAGGAGATTCTCTTGGAATTCTAAGTCTTTCAAGTACTTAGCAATTAAAAGTAGCACAGAATATTGCGCATTGTCGGTACTTTCGTCGACTTGGATAGAAAAAAAGCACAATCTTTGACGTGACTTATGACTGTGCTCTCAACATCAATTTACATGTCCCATAATCTTAGAGACACCGTGTTATTTGAGAGAGGTACTAAACTAATAAAAAGAGAACTTTCCTCTCCAAGCATGCATCTGACAGCATCTTTGAGGCTAGGGGAAATGGTGTGGTTTTGACCTCGTCTTGCAATATGATAGCTAATGTAGTAGGAGGCCTCAGTAGCTTTGACGGAATCACTTTTGGCAGATTAAAAATATGTTTTCACGTTTACAGAACTCTGAAGTTTCAACCGTCAAAAAAACGTGTCAGAGGGCTTTGGGCAGTCTTCTTCTCCTATACATTAAAACTTGTAATTAATGTAGCTGTCCAAGTACCTTATTTTCTTGTTTATTATTCCCTCTGAAGAAGAAGAAACTGCAGTTTGTTTACTCACCTGCTCTGGCAATGGATCTTGTACCTGTTGTGGTGTCGTTTTGTTGGTCCAATCAGTGTCGGATGATGTGCACGGTACTTCATTTGGTGTTTCAGTCAACTTCCGCTTCCGCACAGATCCAGTTTTTAGCTACTGATCTATAGCGTAAATCATGTGAATAGTAAGTGGTTGGTAGAAAAATTGACGTAGGATTGTAGGAATAATACGCTCATGACTTAATACAAAGAACCAAAACAAAATTTAAATACAACACGAATTAATTAATTCTATGTTTTTATGCATAGATGTGAATGTGAAGAATGCCAGGCCTCCACCGTGGTTCAGATTCCACGTTAACTGTAGGTCCTCCATTTCATCTCACAATCACCCTACCATTACACATTAGCGTAAGTGCGTATAACCCGAACGGGTAGTAAGACGCGGTGCTAATAATAATAATAATAATTTATGCATAGCCCAGCACGCGTCAACAATTAAATCTAAAACACCGAGGAAGGGTGAGCGCCAATCCTGAGTGGAGGGATGTCAGCGAGGGTTTGGGCGAGGGTGGGAGGAGGGAAGGCCGATACTACCAGTGGACCCAACCTCTCTTCCTCATCGAAGATATTATTGATAGGAAGGCCAATATTACAACTGACAATTTTAGTAAAAACCTCTACCTACTCTTTAAAATTCTTTTTCATCTTTTTAAATTCATTGTTCTTTTTTTAGTTGTTGGCCGCCATTACCGTTTTATTTTCGAGTACCCCCTAACAGGCTATCGCGTAACCACTGGGGTACGCGTACCCCTAGTTGGGAACCGTTGGATTAGGTGATAATAAAATTCGCTTTTCTTCAACTAGTTTTTTTTTACTTTACTCGCAAATCCATAATAATATTAAAATGGCCTTCAAATTTTTTTCATGACAGATCTTTGATAATAATCTCAAAATTTTAATCTTATTACTTGTGCTTTTATTTAATGACATTTTTCTTCTAGTTGGAATAAGTCATAATAGTTGAAGAATGATTGAGAATAAATAAAAACAAGTTAGATAAAAATATGATGAACGAGTCAGAATCATTAAAAAAAATTATGGATAAGAAACTGTTAGAATAACTATGTAACCAATATAATTCAATAAGGAACAAAATAGAGTAAAGTGGAATGAATATTAAAAATAAGGAATCGCGAGTCATACTACAAAAAGAAGCAGGAGTAAGAATAAATAAGAAAGTACATCTCAGAATACATAAGAAACGGCTTGGAATAAATAAGTAGAATCGAGAAAGATTAAATTAATAACAAATCAGAATAGATAAAAATCAAGTCATTGTAATTAAGGAACGATGTGGATTAAAAAGGACATAAGATTAGAAATATAAATCGAATGTAGGTTGTATAAAGGAAACGAGTAGGAAAAAATAAGGAATGAATAAGAATAAGTAATAAAAGCTTCGGTATAAATGCAGAACATGTCAGAATCAATCATGAGGAAACGATTCAATATTAATAAGGAATTAGTCGGAATAAATAAAGAATGTTTGTAATATAAAGAAAAAGTCTTAAAATGTATGGTAGTGTAGGAAAATATTGACAATAAGATTGCAGTAAGAGTCGAATAAAATATGAAACATACACAGGTTAGGGATCAAGTCAGACTAAATTAGGACCCAATAAAAATTAAGTTAGGAATGAGTCAAAATAAATTAGTGACGAGTTGAAATATTTTAAGAACGAGTAGAAATATATTAGAAACAAGTCGAAATAAATAGAAACAAGTATAATTAAATTATAAACGAGTCATAACAATTATCAGAATAAACAATGCTTATGTTGAATGAATGAGGAGAGAGTCTTAAAATAATGTAACAAGTTGGAATAAATAAAGAAACCTTTTGAATTAATAAGGAACGAGTCAGTATGAATAAGGATTGAGTAAAAATTGAATGAAATCCAGATGGAAGAATAAACAAGGACCATACAAGATTTTAATAATAAGGAACGGTCGGTATGAAAAAGGTACTAATCGAAATAAATTATGAACATGGGGAATTAGAAAAGACAGGAATGTGGAATAATATGGGTAAATTAATAACAATAAAGAAGGAATAACGGTTCGGAATCTATTAGGAAAAAGTCTGAGTAAATAAGGGAGATCGAGTTGAATAAAAAGTAGGTAATGGATTTGGAACAAATAAGAGTCCTGTAAGAATAAATAAGGATCGAAGCAGAATAAACAAGAACGACCTGGATACAAAAATTTAGCGCAGCTTATTACTACTAATGCAAGTTATTCGCTTATGCACAAATTAAGAATAAAGTTTTAGGAATTAGATTGGATATATTTAGAGGCATTGTACCCCTACTCGTGTGGAAAACTATTTAGGGAAACCACCATTAATACACTCAAGCAAGATTCAAATTTATATCATCCCATCACTGGCAGTCTAGTCTATCACGAGAGTGGCGTGTTAGATCAAGCAGCCATCGAAGTTAAAATATGCAGACAGTAAATGTGTACCTAATAAAATGTTTAAACTTTATGAAAAGCAGTTATATATTCCTTTTCATATTTAAGTTTCTTTCTAGCCCTTTATTCTATCGACCCAAGGTGATTTTGCGAACTTGCTAGTTAATTATTATTGTGTGTCTGGTGATTAATAACTTATAGTTACACTTTTCTCTATCAAAGTTGGGATGTGGTTTGAGAACTCATGCTTGGGTAAGGTGAGTGGAAAGGGGTAAACACTTTTCCGCTTGAAACTGTACAATAGACTTAAGTTAGTATTTTATGTACTTATGAGCACAAATTACAACGGTTATTCTCACCTAAACACAAACTTCCAACATCACCTAGACCAATAGATCTCTATGTCCTACCGCAGCTCTTGCAGGAGATCATCAACCTGGGAAGATGTTTCCTGACCTGTAGGTTGTCTCTTCCACCTACACACAAACTTCCACACGTCACCCTGAGACCAATAGATCTCTTATCGCTCCTACTCGTCCAGCCTTCCTTGCTAGGAGATGTCATGCATCACCCTGGTGAGAATGTTTCCTGACTCTGGTAGGTTGTTTCAAGCGGTGTGCATTAGACAGTGGATTCACTAAGGCCCCTACAACAAATGCAAATGATGTGTGCATAGGGTTAGCACAGAATTGAGGGTTGTGTAAAGTTGGAGAACGCTTAATATTGTAACTATTTGCAGATATATCATGTATGAGTAGGTGAGATACATAATCACACAAAGCAATATGTAAAGTTGTTTCTGAAGTTGGGCCAGATGTGCCGACGTTAATGCAAAATCTTCTTAATGGCATTTTTATAACACAAATTCGAGAGGTGATGTGTTGACGGATTCATCTTCCCAAATGAACTATTTGGTCTGATAAATATGGCTATTTAACAACCTACAAAAATACGTAAGGGATAAGTCTAATACAGATGTCTCCATAGCTACCAAGAGTTTGACAGAGAGCATTGTGGACTGACAGAATATTAATTATATTTTAGCCTTAGATCATACAATGGATTGAATTCAAAGTGGAATGTGGTGTTCGGAATAGTTGGAAAAATACGATTTTAGGTTGACACAACTTATGTAGAGGTTGAATGGTCGGTATATGAAGTTGTTTTGAAATGTGAAATGGTGAGATTGATGAATTGTAAGTATAAATGGAAGATAGAGCCCACAAGTTAAATAACTCGATATGGTGTAGAGAAGAAAGGTGGACACATTTTATATTTTCAAAGCTTTTTTAATTTCAACTATAAGTATTAGAAAAATAAGAAGGAAAAAAACTCGGGGATGTTGTTATAAAGCAGATGAAGATGCAGAAGATTAGAAGAACATGGACTTATGAATGAGATATGAAATAAGGTAGGGATTGCCTCGGATGGTGAATATCTGATAAGGAATAAGAAGACATAAAAATCTTGATTAATGGGTGAAGAAAAGGAGTTGGGGATTAAGAGGAATATACATAGAGTTTAGAATTCCTCATTCAAGATGAAGACAAGCAGGACTAGCAGCTAAAAGCATTAGGCTTGATGCGCTAGGGGTATGGAGGAGGGCCTGCGGCCTACGAGCCTAAAGAATTTATTAGAGTTGTATAACATTGGATATTTCCCGTGACAGTGCGGTGTGATTGGATAGCTCTCTTGTCTAAGTTCTGAGAAGGACTTCACGTACTTTTTGATTATGACTTGTTTTTTGAAATATTGCTTTTTAAATTAATATCAGGTTAACCTACAGTCTGAGAACTTGTTTATACAGTTTATTAAATTTGCGCTTGTATGATTGTATTATTTTACTTACTCCTCATGGAATTAAGGTTGATGATGTGTTATCTATGATATTTCAAACTCTAGACACATCATATTTCTGGTAAACATAACATCCCTATAGATGTGTCATAACGTTTCAAACTCTCCATACATAACATTTAATATATAACACCGCTATAAATGCGTTATACATCATAACTAAGGGTAAACATAACATCACATGGCTGAGGGTAAACAAGACATGAATATAGATGTGATATCCCGCATGGCTCAGTGTATGTATAACATAACCATGAATATGATATCCAGCATGGCTGAGGGTGAATATAACATCACTATAGAAATGTTATCCCGCATGGCTGAGGGTAAACAAGACATGAATATAGATGTGATATCCCGCATGGCTCAGTGTATGTATAACATAACCATGAATATGATATCCAGCATGGCTGAGGGTGAATATAACATCACTATAGAAATGTTATCCCGCATGGCTGAGGGTAAACAAGACATGAATATAGATGTGATATCCCGCATGGCTCAGTGTATGTATAACATAACCATGAATATGATATCCAGCATGGCTGAGGGTGAATATAACATCACTATAGAAATGTTATCCCGCATGGCTGAGGGTAAACAAGACATGAATATAGATGTGATATCCCGCATGGCTCAGTGTATATATATAACATAACCATGAATGTCTTATCCAGCATGGCTGAGGGTGAATATAACATCACTATTGATGTGCTATCCTGTATAACTAAGGATCTTCAGTGATGCCAGTGGGTCACTTTTCTCTCTTTTAGTACATTCCTTTTTGTTATGATTTAAAGTCACTTTTAGTCACTTTTCTAAACAAATTTACTAGGCTCACTTATTTACAATTCTTAAAGGTTTTTCAAGAATGAAGATTATCACTTAGTAATTTTATTAAAAACATTCAATATAAGTATAAAACCTAATATATGCATAATATAGCCCACTTGTTAGCTTTTGTTGTTGATTTTGGCTGCCATAGTTAAAAGTGAATCTCAATTATGAGAAATTGAGGAGCTTTCCTAAATTGTATAGACTATTAATGGTTTTGCTCGATATTACATTTCTGATTAATGCTTATTGTTTTGGTGGCCAAATGGTCTAAGGTACTAATATTAAAATCATAGAGACTGCCAAGAACGAGGAGATCGGAGTTTGATCCCAGTCGGGCGCACTGAGGGTGGTTTCCCTGAACGGTTTTCCACTCTTTCTCCTTAGTCAAAAGTCAAATTTGGGTGTACTTGCTCAAAATTCAAACTTCGACATCCATAACCCATAAGCGTATTTAGTACATAAGCAAATAAATTGGATGATTAGTAAGTTAAAATGCAAAGAAAAATCATTTTATTATCAATTATTTATAATGTTTTCAAATTATCAAAAGCTGTATTAATATATAGCATTTTTATTTTCACTGTTTAATTTTTAACATAAGGAAGGTTTTGAGCGGATAGTTACTTGAGGTGCCAGAAATATCTAACTACGTATACAACTGAACTATGGTTAACATTTTAATGTTTCTGACGATATATTTATTGATGAGTGGAAGATTTTGCAGCTTGAAGATAAAATTCTTTAAATTGAAGAAGGTTTTAGAGGAGACGAATTTTGGATCTGTTTATTCGCATTGTATAATCCAGCGGAAAACTAAAAATATTCAACACTAATTAAAGTTGTAAAAGCTTACCTATTTCTTTCCCATGGCAATACAAATTTTGAAAGAAGGATATCCTCCTCAAGTAGAGTCCTCACAGAAGTTCGGGCCCAAATATCATAAAATACATTAAGTGCACATTTAACTACAAAAGATGCATTACAAATGTATAGTACTCAACCAGAGTTAGTGCCCATTACAAGACAGTTACTAGCTCTCGCCCAAGGTGCCCACAAAAGCTATCAAAATTATCTGAGACAAAATAAAAGAAAAATAGATGATAAAACGAGCAAAGAAAATGAATGCATTGGAAGAAGAAAAGAAGAGAACTAAAAAAAAAAAAAAAAATCAAATTACAAATATTTTAAAATTTATTTTGAGGATTTTCTTAAAGTTATGTTAGACGTTTGTTTTAACTGGTATATTTGTAAGGGGACAGAGAAAAATACATAATATTATACATGCTTTAAAATGCTGAGATATTCTCGTCACTTTTAATCGCCTCTTAATTCACTTTTTAATCTTATTTTATGGTTTCTTGTCACTTTTCTCACTTTTTTGAAGACACCACGGCACGGTCACGATCCTATTAATTTTGAAACTTCAGAAATTATGCAACTTATTACTAGGAAATGAGATCATAATATTATTTTAACACCATTCACTCTCATTTATGAAGTCATGCAGATTTAAGAATGATCGTTTAATCACAATGCTTCAAGTCGACATCATATGAATGCAAAGTGTGAGACATAACCAGAACCATCCCGGTGCCCCAGACAGTTGTATGGTGCTTGAAACAAGCTAACAAGGTGGACCGGGATAATGAGGATCAACTACATGATATTCAATAGTTCCGGGACCTGGACACAGAAACATAACAAGATGAAACAGCTATTATTAATTCACCAGCTGTAAAACCAGTACTGAACCAGTATAAGGTCAGGGTTATAATTTAATACACTTTAAAAGCAGGATTATTATAAAAGAGAAACAAGTCCACTAACCCCTTGAAGTTAAATGGACAAGTGTTCATTTCTGCAGTTTTAAGATATAAACTGATATCATTTACACATCGCAAGTTTAGACATTTTGGAGAGTCCAAATATTACCACAAGTTGAGGTGTTTTGTATATTGGCCAAACGTGTACAAGTTCGTATTGGCAACAAGTTACCGCACACCTCAAGTTGACTAGAAATAATTTATAGTAATAAATTACTATAATCTATCACTCTTTAAGAAAGATAAACGCAAACAAAACTGAACAAAATGTTAGTATGTGGATGGAAAGGTGGAAACTAAACAACTGGTAACATTATTATAAAACATGGTATACCAACACGATTCCCAAGTGTGAGATTTTTCATAAATCCAAATGGAGCAACAAAAATTTTGATGTAGCTTTCCAGGTTATTAAACCAGAAGGATGGAACCATTTGGTATCTGTGTATTTGTTTGGACTATTGCCAAAAGCTTCAAGCGATCAATCCGACATATTTTCAATGGTAGATGGTTTATCTAGGTTTTGTCAACAGTAATGTTTGAAAAAAAGCTACATCTGAAATATACATTGCCCAGGTAAAGAATACAGTGACAGTGTAGGGAGGCCTAGTCAGATACAGCCGGTTCACAATTCATGGGCCACAGTTGGTAACACAATTAGCAGATATTAGTATACAGGATACACATTGTTCCATTCGACATCAAATCCGTGTAAAATGAATTTAGGAGATTGGGTGCTTTTAGAGATGCTATTGTTATCAAAATAAATTTACCTGGCATAGTTTTGTAGCCATTGAAATATTGAACACTGGTAAACAATTAGACCTTACTCTCACATTATGCAATTCAATAATGAAGTATGTCAGTGTACTTTATTTAACAAGCATTTCAACGACCCCATCTTGAATGAAAAGGCTGTGAAGGGTCATAATCTAGCGCTAGTGCTACCCATGCCCATCAAGCTGCAAAGCACCAGTTAGAATGAGCGCCCCAGACTAGAAGAAAACAACAAAAAAAAACAAATCAACACCAGTCAACATTGATAAAATAAACGTTAGTGAAGGACAACCTTGTGTCAGATTGTTTTTCAAAGAGGCAAAGTAGATGCATTTAATTTACTTTGGTACATATTTATGTCATCACTTGTGTCATTCAACAAAATGCTTATGAATTGAAAGAAATATGTATGGGACTTTTAAAAGTGTTTTTAACATGTGTTTATTAAATAAATGGATAGAGTAAATATGTTCATTTTAACTATTATTGGGAGTCATGTTAATATCTGCAAACATGTTGTTAAGGATGACAAGAAGAGGGTATGTGTGAAAAGGTATAACTTGGAGGATGGTGAAACACAAGAGTTGAGTTGATAGAAATCAATATATGCATCAAAAGAAATACAATGATATCTAAAATAATTTATAATTCCTAAAAATGGTAATTTTTCTGTAATTATTATGACTACTAAGTTTTTATGAAGAAGCTGTTGTAAACATATTTTCTTTGATGATTATTGATAGAACATACAAACATGAAAGTTTCAATAAATCTTATTCAGTAAATTTTATTTATAAAATCAATTATGAGCTAAACTCTGAAAACTCAAATAAGCAACTCGCACTCACTCTTAACTCAGAAATCACTTTTGAAATAATTTTCTTTAGTTCTTGTTCATTTTTTTTGGCTTCATATAAAGTTCATTAAGAACTTTATCTTCCGTAGCTGACACCTCTGGATGAATAGTGATTGTGATGTTTGCAAAATGTGTCTTTTTTAATGACAAACTTACATCAAGAAAAGTTATAAATTCATCCAAGTATGGTGTAAAAATCCCTATTCTAAAGTAATCTTCTGGGATCTGATTGGGAACATTTGTTCTGTTACTCTGGCAACCGACAGTTCGAGGTTTTTACACAGGAACCCTTTGTTCGTTGCAGATACCTTCAACAGTTTGGCACAAGGCAGAAAAATTTACTTCAGCTTCCTCTCTCATTTTCTCAAGTGATATTTTCACATTCATTGCAAAATTAACTGCTAAGCTGTTTTGTAGGTATTTGCTTAGAGGAATTGTCAACTTAAACAACATAAAAACATCGCTCTCGAAGATGCGCGTGTGTAGGTGGTTAGTGAGCCTTGGGGGTGGGTTTCAACCCTGAAACAATCCCCCTTTCCCCTCCATCTTGCTTTGGCTGTGCCAGTGAAGTCACGGGATGACTTGAAGTGAGGAGTAATATTTTATTTTATATATTTGTTGAAATAGGTATTTAAGGTCCTGACGGTATTCTCTAATCACTTGATAGATAATGAATGAACTGAGCGAGTGACATTGTTTTGGATATAGGATTATGTGAAAGAGATATTCACATTAGATAATATGGATGTAGTTTGTGTGGAAGCTACGAGATTTTTGGAAGAGACTAAGTTATGTGACCAATCTTCGAGATGTGAACAACCGTCAAGTTAATGAAGAATCTTCAAGCTATGAACAATCGTCAAATTAATTAAGTATTTTCAAGTTATGAACAATCGTTAAGTTATTGAGCTTATCATCAATCACTATTAAAGTCATAGTGGTCAATAGGCTGTTAAATAGGGTGCTTATTATTATCAGGGTAAATTTGGGCTCTGAACAAAAATCAATTTTCAAGATGTGTTATTTACATACGAGTGATAGTTTTCAAGGTACATCATAATTTAAGCAGAGAGTAGCTTAGAAATGATTTATTAGCTTTATAAAAAATATTTCCTCAAATCAAGATCTGTAAGATTGACCATCCACCATATTAATGAAGAAGGCTCACCACGTAGATGTGTAGTCAGTGGAAGCATGGTATGAGAGAGCGAAGTTGATGGAAGATGCTGTAACAGAAGATGGTAATTTAGTATAATGTTGTATCATGTGTTACTTTAAGAAGAGCTAGGAACAATGATGTCAATGGATTAAGGTTAAAGGTCTTATTTGCCATTAAAATCAGAAAACAAAGAGTTAAGTCAATTATCAAGTGTATTTGTGTTAATTTTTTTTAAATTTTAAATACATGATATTGTAAAGCATTGTACATAGTTAATTTCCATGCATTTAGATATTATTTTTTATTTGTTTTGGTTCCATCGCCTTTGAATATTTGGATAGAGACAGAAGAAACGATCAACTTTTTGCGGTCATTTTAGTAACTATATTTAAAATAAGACTAAAAAAAATCGTTTATTTACGAGGAAGCAATGCAAGTGCGTTATGGACCTTTTAGTTAGTGGGGTGATCTAAGTTTAATGTGATTTAAAGAACACCTGATAAATTTTCGTATTCGCGGTCATTTCAAAGTAAATATATTATGTTTATAATAATTGTATTGTTTATTATTAATATTTAAATATTAATAGGTCATCTGAATGCAAAAGTATGAGAAGAGAGAATAGGATTTGAGGAGGTATTAGGGGAGAGAGGATGAGGAGCGAGAATCGAGGAGGGTAGAAGATTGTTAGGGTCATGTGCGAGAAATAAAATGAAAGTGGCAAACAGCTGCTATAAGAAGGAAAGAGAAAATCATAAGATCACAAGATACAGATGGGATGGTGAGAAAGTCGGTGATAGACTACTTTATCATGGATGAGAACAGTCTGGTGGGAATTGTAGAAGAAATATGGGGAAGGACAAGTAATAAAGAATTCAGAACGCGTTTTAAGAATAGGAATAAGTAAACAATGGAAAAATATAGGGAGAAGAAGAAAAGAGCGAAGCAAACTGTGCGAGAAGCCAGGAAGGATTGTATGAATAAAAATGGATGGAAATGCTGGAACAGGATGTGGAAGGAAGTAGGAAGGTGTTAAATGGCCAAGCTAGAAACAAGAGGAAAAAGAAAAGACGTGGAGTTAGAATGATAAATGAAGAATGGAGAATGCTGAAGACACGAGAGGAAAAAGGACACTGTGGATAAGATATTTTGAGTACTTGGAAGTACGTAATATAATAGAGGAAGCAAAACAGTGATTGTATGGGCATGTAATAAGGATGGAAAGGAGAGGATGCCGAAGAAAACGTTGGAAATGTATGTTTGAAAAAACGACCGCAGGGAAGGCCAAGAAAGATGGGAGGTGCAAATAGCATAGTTTTTATCCAGTGAGAAGATGAGTATTGAAGAAATTAAATAAGGAAGAGTGTTGGAAGGATAGAGGAGGAAGGGCATTATACTAAAGTGAGCAGGCCACAGGCTGGAAACAGTTGACAATGATGATTATTATAGTTGCTAGTATTTTTGTGTTCATTTGTATTTATCTGGTGTATTATCCATTGTTATTGAATTTCATTAATTCTTATTTTAACTATAAATATTTATCCACAGAACTTTTTTCAAAGTTCTATGTAAAAATATAACAATTTTGAATCGTGAATTTAGAATATTTTCAAATTAAATTTATGTCTCTATTACTACTTGGAAAATGGATAGAGACGCAGAATACTTTAAATCCTTGAAATATTGCGTAGTTTTTAATGTAGATTGTGTCCAATGTTTTAAAAAGAGGCCCAGATTTCTTCTGTCAATTGAATACATCATTTGTGGAAAATTGTTAAGCGAGGTCAGAATTTTTTTTTTTTTGTGGTGTCTTTTTTTTTTCTCGGCGAGCTGGATGTTTTTCTCAAGAATCGCTAAGATCTAAACATTAATTAATCTAAATTAAAATTTTCATTTGAAGACATTTAGCCACTATCATTAAAGGAGAGATATAATAGGAAATTACAAGAATAATTTAAAATGTATATTCTGAAAATTGAAAAATGACACCTGGACACAGGAATCGAACCCGGGACCTCTGGCTTAGTACGCCAATGCTCTAACCACTGAGCTATCCAGGATTCGTCTCGTGCCCTGGGTCATTCTTCACTCATATTTTAAGGCAGAGTCTATGATGGACTTAGCAGAAATCGTCGGCTACAAATATGTGATTATATTAATATCACAAGCCATCGGATAACGCCGCCATCTGCGACTCGGTAGTTGGCATTACGCTGCCATTTGCACAATTATTAAATTGTACGGGATCGCACATATTAATAATTAATTGCCGGAGCTATTATTTATGCTTATTAGTGGGGATTACTCCACCTAGATATCATATTCTGAAAATTGAAAAATGACACCTGGACACGGGAATCGAACCCGGTACCTCTGGCTTAGTACGCCAATATTCTAACCACTGAGCTATCCAGGATTCGTCTCGAGCCCTGGGTCATTCTTCACTCATATTTTAAGGCAGAGTCTATGATGGACTTAGCAGAAATCGTCGGCTACAAATATGTGATTATATTAATATCACAAGCCATCGGATAACGCCGCCATCTGCGACTCGGTAGTTGGCATTACGCTGCCATTTGCACAATTATTAAATTGTACGGGATTGCACATATTAAGAATTAATAGCCGGAGCTATTATTTATGCTTATTAGTGGGGATTACTCCACCTAGATATCATATTCTGAAAATTGAAAAATGACACCTGGACACGGGAATCGAACCCGGGACCTCTGGCTTAGTACGCCGACGATTTCTGCTAAGTCCATCATAGACTCTGCCTAAAATATGAGTGAAGAATGACCCAGGGCACGAGACGAATCCTGGATAGCTCAGTGGTTAGAGCATTGACGTACTAAGCCAGAGGTCCCGGGTTCGATTCCCGTGTCCAGGTGTCATTTTTCAATTTTCAGAATATGATATCTAGGTGGAGTAATCCCCACTAATAAGCATAAATAATAGCTCCGGCTATTAATTCTTAATAAAATGTATATGTATATAAATTCCTTATATTACTAAAAAAAATATATCTGTCACAACATTAATAGATTGTAGTGGATGTATCACAATATTTTCTCTGTTATTCTTTCTATCATATCGACACAATTTTTGAGGTACACATGTTTCCCTAACTAAACACCAAATGTCTCAAGATAAGGGGTAATTGTGACAACGTCGGAGCTAGAAGAGGCAAAGAATTTTTTTTTTATTCTTCTAAAGGGAATGAAGTGACACCCAAAATTATATTATATTTTCCTTGATGCAATTTAGTTAATATTAATTAGAATGACCAAAGAAGTTATATTCACCACTCACAATGGTTTGCTTAGTGGTGTACATTCGGACAAGTACCAATAACGATGCAAAATTTCTGACATCCGTAGATATATAAAATGAGACCAGTAGCGAGAAAACATAGCAATGATGAGTAGCCCAGTGTGTAACTCAATACCACGGAAAATGAGAGGTATGATGTTAATTAGTGATGATATGCACCAATAGCAATTGGTATATACTTAATTAATTATTGAAATAGAACGAATATCTGGATAACCTGAATAAGGGGGGAAGAAAAACAATCAATGTGACGTTGCTAATTGTTGAAAATGTTAATTTTCATTCTTCTTATGAATACAGTGCGATATAATAACAGGAAATACATTTTTACTGTTATGTTAATTTTAAATGTCACATAAATCTTAATTGTTGAAAATGTTAATATTTATTCTTCTTATGAATACAGTGCGATATAATAACAGGAAATACATTTTTACTGTTATGTTAACTTTAAATGTCACATAAATCTTAGTTGTTGTAAAACAGATCACTAAATAAGTTACACAATTACAATAGTTTCTCATAGAACGTCAAATAAGTACTAATATTGGTACTAAAGTTTAACATAATGTTTGTTGGACCACTAATTTTGCCCAAATTACATAACATTTCACAATAAAATATTAAATAACATTGTTTGCTTTCTCTTTTTTCAATTGTATGAATCTTCTTAGAACGCATACTATTGTATTGACTGTACATTAGTCAGACAACTTGAAACCCAGATTAAACCTGAAGATAGGACACCTTGAGACCATGAGACACCTTGAGACAATGAGACACCTTGAGACTATGAGACACATTGAGGTATGAATCTGCTGTGCCTGGGGAATTCCACATTCGCCTGTGTGAGTGCACTTACCCATCCACTGCTCTGTAGAAGGTCACCGAGCAATTCTAGAGCATTCATCTCAATGTGAAGGCCTCCAAACATCACTAAGAAGTGATGTTCTCCTTATAGGCCTTGCCAGGTCCATTGAATTCCCTTACAAAGTGTGTACAGTGGTTGAGCTGCAGTAATGATGGGAACTTGCCCAGGATTAATAATATACGATATATTCTTGACGATTTCCATCCCGTGGTGAATCATGGCTATTGACTTTGTATCTTCATAGAACCGGAGCAGTAGACAACTTAGTGATGTGTTTCAGTACCTGGAACTAGGCATGGTATGCGGCTCAAGATAGATTCTCAGAGTCATCTGTGTTATCAATGTTTATCACCTTTCTGACGTGATCCAACCATTTTTATTCAGTCTCCATAGCCAGAAGGTGTAACGTTATTTGCCATCCTAAAATATATTTCCCTATATTTTTCCAATCTTTGTAAATAGTTTCCTATTTATTTTCATTTGAACAATGCTGTGTCGCCGGCGTGAAAAATAATACTATTTACATCCATTCAAAAAAAAAAAAAAAAAGGACGGAAGAAAGAAAGTCAAACACTGTTTTAAATAATTAATTTTGACCTAAAGAAGAACAATTACCTTTTATTAAACATATTAATTTCCTTCTAAGAAGTTTGTTGACTTTTCTTTATTTATTTTCAATGTCGGCCATGATTTATTTCAACGCATGCGCGGATTTGGTAAAAACAAAGTGAGTGGCGGATCTCGCGATTGTAAAAGAAGTAATTAAAGAAAAGAAAAGGCATGATGTAAATACCTCCAAACTAGCGCGCGTTTCAATTTTGACAAATTAAAATAAACATTTTATTCTTTTAAGAAACATTGTTCATATTCATAGTCATATACTTCAATCTTTATATTAAATTTGCATTTTTATTTCATATTCATCTCTAGTCCATAGCCAACAATTTATCTTTTTTTTTAATTTATTAGTATTCTCTTTGGACTTGGAAGAATATAAAATGTTTTTTAATTTGATTCTTGGAACACATTTTGAAGAAGATTGGTGTCTTCTATTTCGGCGTTCTGCAAGTAAGGAACAAAATTTGTGTAGTTCCTCGAAAAATTTATTTTAAAATTGGAAACCCGTTTTAAAAGTGGGATATTAATATATCAATGGAAAGCTGAGTGTCTAATGAAGAACTAGAGCCTATTGTTATTCGAAAACTGTTGATAATTTATAATTAAGAAGAGGTAATGTAACGTTAACTTACAGTTAGTTACAATTTGATCCATCCCATTATAATGTTGATACGTAACTATCAAGAATTCATACCACCCGCTCAATAATTCCGACCCAAATAGAATCCCTACAATGGTACTATTCTCTGTTGTAGTCCCTGTAGCTAATACGGAAAGATAATACGACACAGTATATTTCATACAGTACAATCTTCTGTAATATTACACTCATATTTGTTCAGGAACTTACCTTTGAAATCTTCTATCACTAGCCGCCACCAAAGCTGACCTACTCCGTGCAGCCATGCGAAGAATGGGCCGAGCTAACGCAAGTCTACTGTCAACACGTGATTGCTCTCAGTCTGGTCAGATAAAAACTGAGGCGTAACGACATGGAGTCCGTTAGAAGACAACAATCCACCCGCCCCCTGATGGCTGTTTGAAGAACTACCCAAACATCGAATGATCGTCGACTTGTTCCAATATTCTGATGGAACAACCCTACAAAGTGCCTACGTGACCGAAGACAGCTAGCAACTACGTGCTCGAATTACCTCCCCTCCTTTCCGTGTACGAAACTCGCTAATAACGCTGTATGTCTGCAAAATGACTATCTATAAATCGCAACGAGGCGGATGACTATTGTCATTCGCGAACGAGACGAGGACTATCTATCAATCCGCGAACGAGGGCGGATGACTATCTATCATTCCGCGAACGAGGACGGAGGACTATCTATCAATCGCGAACGAGGGCGATGACTATCTATCATCCGCGAACGAGGGCGGATCATTGTCATGGACCTGGACAATGATCGGATACACATTCTCATATACTAATTGGAAAGTAACTATGGCGTCTACTTTTCATAGACTCTATTTATTTTCGGCTTATAAATTTGTTGTATTAGAATCATTATTTTGTTTTTCGTGTAATATTTAACTTTTCTCTTTATCTCAATCGCTTAAATTTAACTATTATGTCGCCACTTAGGCGCGGTAGCATGTTGGTTAGTTTAGTTTGATTTCCACCATTGGTAATTTTGTATTGAGTAAATTTAAATGTAAAAATGTTAAAATGTGTGGACTTTTGTATTATGCTATTTCACGCGACTGTAGAAATAAAATCATGCTTGTTTTTTTTATATAATTTAATTTTGTTCTAAATTTCAATCTTTAGTTTTTTCTAAGAGATAGTTAGTCCCGGGAGGTTTTGACGTGAGTCTGGAAGTCAAACTCTCGCGTTATGTTTTGTAAATTTCGTATTGTAACTTGTAATTGTTCGAGGAGCCCATCAGGCAAGAATATTTAATGTTTGTTTCATTTTGTGGATATCTTACTTCACTTCACTTTTGGTAGTTTAACTTCTCTGTTGATGTTAAAAAACTACGTAATTTTGTGTCTCTTAAAGCCATGCCTGTTTTAAATGTAAACATGGGATGTTTACATTCTGCGCTTCACGTTATTATTTTCAGCATTATTCAGAATGATATAATGAGACCACTGTACTTTACTTTATCTACGTTTATACTGAATAATCCATATTATTGTTATATTTTTAATACTGCTTATATTTTCCTTTATGTAGATTCACCTACTCCCTTTTATTTAATTGTGGTCGTTAAGTAGAAGGCAATGGAGACGGTGTAACAGTAAAAAAATTTCTTACATTTTGCTGTTTCAACACAGCATATTTTTGTTGGTGAGATCCAGCAAACCTTCATCTATAATATATATATATAATTATTATATTTTATCACCAAGAATCCAGGAATAATATAAAACCTTATTAGAAAGAAAAAACTAAATATATTCAGACACTTTATTAAATCCAATGTTTTATTTTATGTAAAATTATTAATGCCATTGAATTTTGTTTTCAATACTATATATTTATTTTTGTTGTTTAACTCATAACTCCATAATACAATATATTTTATTTTTATTTTGTCATGTTAGAATTGTATTTACTTGGATTCCATAGGTAGGATTGGGATGTGGCAACAAGGAAACAATAAATAATAATAGCACACACAAATTTCAATAATTGTTTTTATTTTAATTTAAAATTAGTACATTTCATGGAAATGATACATTCTATTTCAATTGTTCATCTTTTATTTTAAGTGTTCTTTCAACTCTTGTAGAGACTTACAGCATACCATTTATAATAACATGACATTGTAATATCCAGGTAAACGTTCCCGAGCACACCCAGTGGTCTCGAGTATTAAGAGTCGTCGTGCCTCTGTCAAAGTTAGTCGAGCTGAAGTTTTTAAAATTATTATTATTTATTTCTTTCTCTTAGTTCCTAGGAGTGGCGCCCAATATACATACATTTATTCATCCAACGTTACCTTTTGTTGAATAAACATTATATTTTTATTAGAGTGGCGACCAACGTGGTGGCTCATTTGTGATTAGGGAAATGTGTTGTAATTAGGGCATGAGTGGAAGAAGCTACTTTACTAGAAGCAAGGCCAGAGCTCTAATTTCAACCACTAAAATGGAGGTTGTAGGAGAAACTTCAACAATGGAAGATCAAGTTCTAGGGGAAGATGTCGAAATGACACATCAATAACAATGTATTTAGAAGTAAGTCACTTCAGGGATGTAGACCAATTCCATGAGTTTAGCGGAGAGTTTGCAGAGACGAGTTTGGGTGATCCCCACAATGTATTAGAGACTGAACCAACACAATATCTGTGCCTCATGCGTGGAGACCAAACCAACCACTACAAATTTGACACCTGTTACCTCACCTCCAGAATTTATGTCAGCGATACAACAATTAATATTTGGGATGAGTGAAATGAGAGGAGTTTTAGCAGCCAGTTTGGTTGAAATTAGAGGAGATTTCAAAGCTAGTCAAGACGAAATTAGAGGAGATTTCAAGCTTTCAGATATCAGGTTTAAGCTCTCAGATAGTCAGGTTGAAATGAGAGGAGATTTCGCAGCCAGTCAGGAAGCCATGAAAAGCAAAATCTTGAGTCGCATGAGTTCGCTAAGCCGACACTATCAGGAAAGATTTTCATGTCGAGATTACCAAGACAAGGACTGAACTGGAGGGAAAAATCTCGTTTGTGAAACAACATTGTAGCCAGTAAATAAAAGCGGTTAAGAAAGATTCACTTGTTTCACTAGAAAAAGTTAGTCAAACACTGGAGTCGACACAACATTCCGTAGCAAAACAGCTCGGCCAGCACACAGTACAGTTAGAGGAAGGTCTAAAGAACCTTAGTAAGGAGGTTGGTGCGGTGAATGTAAGGCAGAATGAGTCCTTGCTGGCTGTGGCGGCAAAGAATCAGCAGGTCGATTATGGATCTTTTTTGTTAGCGCGTCAAAAACTTTGACGCCCGTGGGATGACGGCCATGTTATGACGTTGCGACAAAACAGCAATTATGGGAGTTCATGTCATAGCAGCTATGGCGTGAATGACGTCGTGTAAACGTTGACGGGCGCTAGTGTGGGAATAGAGTGTGTTGGCACCCATGGTAGCTTGCTTAGCTAGGTAAATCACGGCGTTGGTAGCATCATGACCTAATTCAACACCTATGAAAAGCCATATTATCTTGCCGCCCAACTTGTAAACAAGCTACAATGGAGACAATGTGAGTAAATAGCCTCTATTCTAAATATATACTTTTGTTTTAAATAATACTTAAATTTATTTCTATTAAGGCTAAAATATATCTTGTAGATAAACTTGAGTTAAGTTTATAATAAAGTTGAGAGAATGCGTACGGATTGAATGTTGAGGAAATAAATGTGTGTATGGATCAAAAAGGAAGGGGTAGGCAATGTATTATGTGGTTAAATGTTGTAAACGAATTGGAGAAAAAAGAGAACAATTAAAAGTTTTAAGAATAAAAGAACATGTTTGACTATGTGTATGGATTTGTTTCTTGCATTGCATCTGAGATTAGTAGACTCATATAAATAGTGCAACTAGGCCTTCTAATATACCTAATTACTATGCAATAACTATTTCAATAAAATAAAATGTACAATAATTCTTTATTAGTTGCATGACTTTGACTTTTAAGTGAAATTTGTAGGCTTTCATTTCGTAAGCTTAGGAAAAAAATAAAAATAGGTTTTTTTTAATGCATACGCCTATAAAATATTGTAGCATATTTTATACAATTCCTATTAACTAGAAATTTGCTTTTATAGCCCCAAAGCAAGCAGGAGTGGGAGATCGAATGGGCGACAATCAGAATTTCTGGTGGACTACATGGTTTCCCATTCATAATTTACTAATGGAAAGCTAATGGGTCCCCAGGGCGCAATTAATTCTACGCAGCATTGGACAGACCTCTCAAAACGTCATAATGAATCGGGGCCAGATAAAACAATGGAGCAGTGGAAGAAGGTATTATAACGATTTAAATTATATTTAATAAATAAAGTTATTTATCCTTTTGTTTGCAGCTTATAGGAATGTTGATTAGACAATCGAGCAAGATTAACTATCATAATAACTGTTTTTTTGCTTAGAAATGAGTTTTAATCTCAAACAAAAGTTCTATTTTCTTTTCTAGGCCTAATTTAAGTCAATTTTCAGCTTTATTTTAATGATTATTTCCTCTATAAATTATTATATCCATTAACAAACACATTATTTATTCTACCATTGCTGTAATTGACAAAAGCCAATATTAGCCCTTGTCATACTACTTTGTAGGCTCTCATTTGCTTTAGATTGTTTGAACGAGGCTTACAGGGCTGGAAATTTGTTTAGTAGACAATAATTTTAGTTCAAAATCAAATATGTTAAGTAAATAAAATATAAGTCACTAATAACTCATGTGTTCGATTTAAGAATGAACACATCGATTATGATAATAATGCATTTTAATTATAAAATATAAAAAACAGAGAGTTTCAAGAATCTTTATTTACAGGAAAATTTGACAAGTGATATTTAATTTAAAATACAAACTTAAGTGTACAAACAAAACGATGTAAAAACAAAAATGTATGGAATGGAGTAGAAAGTGAAGCTTTCACAAAAGAACATAATTTTGTTTAGGTGTGGCATGATTTGAAAAGAAATACAAGGGATAGAGCTGCGGCCATAAATACAGCACACAGACAGACGGGCAACCCTGATATTGAGGATAAACTCAGTAATTTAGATAAAAAAGTAATTGCTGTAATTGGCTGGGAATCGAGTACTGGAATTCCAGGACTTTCTGCTAATGGATTGGTAAGTTTAAGCAAGCTGAATTTATCATGCCAAATGAAAAATGTAAACAATTGATAGTAAAGTAAATGATTTGTTGTCTAGCTTACAGATTCCAGCTACACAGCAAATGTAATTAGCAACAACAAATCTTCAAACTGGGTAGAAGAACCGAAATCCCAACACACTGTGAGTGAACCTAGTCCACAGCATGATTAAAACAATGCAGTAGTTAAATTTTTAAAGTAGGCCTATGTATGCATCATGTGTCCGACGCCTCAGCTCAGTTGATTGTGTCTCCACCTACTAATATAACGGGTCCGGGTTCGATTTCTAGCTTGGCCAAAAACTATATCGTTGGTGAGATGTGTGTTTCTCCTTACATAGTTATGAATTAACGGCCGGGAGCTGTATGTTGTGTCTGTCCTAGATTTAATAAATGTATAGAAAGGCAGGGCCTACACACTTACAAGAAAATTGTATGCCTAAAAGTTCACAATAAAACACATGATTGAAATTTTTGGGGCACATCAAGCCCATTAAGCAGTGTACTTATAAGAAAATTGTAGGCCTCAAAGTTCACAATTTAAACACAATAAAACACATGATTGACATTTTGAGGGCACATTAAGCCCCTTCTTCAGCAGAAAGGATAAGACTGCTAAAGAAGGGGCTTGATGTGCATAAAAATTACTATCATGTGTCTTATTTGTGAACTTTGAGGCCTACATTTTTCTTGTGTGTAGACCTTGCCTTTATATATTTATTAGATAACAGCCATTTGGCACAATTTTTTCTGTGTCCTAGATTTAAGTTAGATTATAGATCATATGAAGCTACTACAGGCCTAGCCAGCCGGCAATGAGAAATATACAGATTTCAATAAATAAAACGGACCCAGCCACAGGCTGTAAACAGTAATGTACATAAAAAGTATTAGGGGTGTGTGAAGCTTCGAAACTTTGACTCGGCTTCAAAACAAAAGTTAGCTTCAACTTTGCTTTGAAAATAATTCCGTCTTCGCACTAAAAATATTGACAGCTAAAATAATCCATTTGAGATCATTTACATACATAGAAATCAATATTCATTCGAAACCAATCTTAATTAATTGAATTTTAACTTGATTTATCAAATTAAAACAAAATAATTAGGCCTACAAATAATTATTATGCAATTAAACATTTTATATGTAAGTTTAGTTCATTAGGTTTTATAAATAACTAAAATATATTTTTCAAGGGTTAAATCACTAACCAAAAAATATGCAAACATCGATTCGGCTTCGAGTAAATTTCATGTATTCTACTCGAATTGATTAAGTAGACTTCATACACCCCTAAAAAAGTAGGCAAAAAATTGTTTCAAATAACGGACATGTCATAATAACTGGTGTCTGATATTAATAGATTTCCCTGTATATTTATTTTGTTTTCTTGTCAAAATGTATAGTATTTTACTGTGGTAGGCTTATATTTAATAACAAGTTGTGGAAAGATCTATATAGCTCTCCTAACTTATTTTTTTTCCCCAGGACAGTTATTTGGAAATAATACTTGAAGATAATATTCTATCAACAGATACTTCATGTAAGTGCATACAGTAATAACATAATTTTGCATGACATTTTATTACCTGTTTGGCCTTATTTACACTAGTGAGGTAGGGATGATAAAGAAATACTCTTTGGAGGAATTGTATATATATGTGTATGAAGAGAAGATTGGGAAATTGTTTAGAAAAAAAAAACTTTAGTACACCCAGTCTAAGGGATGTTATGAGGAGGGTATCTTAGAGAAAATTCACTCATGTTTTCAATGATAGATACAGTGCACTTGGTTGTGATCCGAACCTTGACCTTTCAATCCACAGCAGCAACCAGTAGGTGCAATACAAATAATTATCACTGTATAAACATTTATACAAAAGAAATTCTATTACAACTACAAAGGATGTATGCAAGGGAAATGTGACAATGCTTGTGCCTCAACCAGAAAAGCATCATACACCTGGACCATCCCATCAAACAGGACCACCTCATCAAACAGGACCGCCCCATCAAACAAGACCACCCCATCAAACAGGACCGTCCCATCAAACAGGACCTCCCATCAAACAGGACCATCCCATCAAACAGAACCATCCCATCAAACAGGACCACCCCATCAAACAGAACCCCATCAAACAGACCACCCAAACAGGATCCACGCATCAAACAGGACCACCCCATCAAACAGGACCATCCCATCAACAGGACCACCATCAAACAGGACCATCGCATCAAACAGGACCACCCCATCAAACAGAAACGTCCCATCAAACAGGACCACCCCATCAAACAGGACCATCAACGGCCCATCAAACAGGACACACACCCCATCAAACAGAAACGCCCATCAAACAGACACCCATCAAACAGGACCACCCCCCATCAAACAGGACCATCCCATCAAACAGGACCAACCCATCAAACAGGACCACCCATCAAACAGGACACCCATCAAACAGGACCACCCCATCAAACAGGACCACCCATCAAACAGGACCACCCCATCAAACAGGACCACCATCACACTCCCAAACAGGACCATCCCATCAAACAAGACCCCATCAACAGACCCCCATCAAAACAGGACCACCCCATCAAACAGGACCACCCCATCAAACAGGACCACCCCATCAAACAGGACCACCCCATCAAACAGGACCATCCCATCAAACAGGACCACCCATCAAACAGGACCACCCCATCAAACCAGACCACCCCAATCAAACAGGACCACCCATCAAACAGGACCACCCCATCAAACAGGACCATCCCATCAAACAGGACCATCCCATCAAACAGGACCACCCCATCAAACAGAACCATCCCATCAAACAGGACCACCCCATCAAACAGGACCACCCCATCAAACAGGACCACCCCATCAAACAGGACCGTCCCATCAAACAGGATCACCCCATCAAACAGGACCGTCCCATCAAACAGGACCATCCCATCAAACAGGATAACCCCATCAAACCCGACCACCCATCAAACAGGACCATCCCATCAAACAGGACCATCCCATCAAACAGGATAACCCCATCAAACCCGACCACCCCATCAAACAGGACCACCCCATCAAACAGGACCACCCCATCAAACAGGACCGTCCCATCAAACAGGATCTCCCCATCAAGCAGGACCGTCCCATCAAACAGGACCACCCATCAAACAGGACCACCCCATCAAACAGGACCACCCCATCAAACAGGACCGTCCCATCAAACAGAACCGTTCCATCAAACAAGACCACCCCATCAAACAGAACCACCCCATCAAACAGGACCACCCCATCAAACAGGACCATCCCATCAAACAGAACCATCCCATGAACCAGCAGGATCATCACGTACGCCAAAAAGTGCCACAAAGCATATGTACATAATTTAATTTGTTAAATGATTACTTGTGTCAATATAACAATACAAACAAAATATTCTCTTCAATTAAACTATATGGTATAGAATCTTTATTTAAGATAAAAAGAAATGATATGAACACAGTTATACAAACTTTCATCTAGCCGCAATATATTTTAAGGCCTCTTTATATTAAGACAGCATACACACAGCAAATATTTTTTATTTTATTTAAAAATCCTCAAATACAAGATTTCTAAAAAAAGTCAGATCAATTCTTTAGTTATAATTTAGATGGTGACTTTATTCCAAGCAACCTTTAAAATCCTGTTCTGAAACTTTTGCCTCTAATTTTAATTACGTGTGGTTCTTCAGGTAAACGATGTGACGATTATGAAGATAGATTTCTTCAAATATTTACCAGAGTGCAAGAAGAAAATACAAGCAATGCACGTGTGAGTAAAAAATAGGAAATTTTACCTCTATTTAGTATTTTATAAATCCATTTCCTCATAACTTTTTCAAGCAATCTTAATATTTCTGTTTAATATTTTAGGTAGTTATCAAAGTTCCACATGTTTATGTAGTGAAACTCATGTTTGTAGCAGGCCACAAATGAACACTTAAAAGCTGTCACAGATGCATTCTTAAAAATTGCGGCAGCTACACATGCACTTACTACTGTAGCACAGCTTAATAGCCAAAGCAATGAAAGAATGGCTTCAGCAATTGAAAGAATGGCTGCAGCCAATGAGACAATGGCTGCATTGGTATAGAGGAGGACGCGGCTGAGAGGAGCGCTGACGCGAAGAGGTGGGCCTGGCGGTCCAACTCCTCGGCGTCGGGGATGGGTGCGGCGGGAAAGACCGTGCGGGCTAGCCTATCCTGGAATCTAGGCCAGTCCGCCCGTCTGTAGTTGAAGATGGCGGAGAGTCGACGGGCAAGGGAAGAAACTGCAGGTCACAAGTCACCGGGTTGGGTTCAGAGGATTGGGATAGGTGGGTGACCAGAGGGGAGAGAAAGTGTTTCCTCGTGGTCAGGATGAGGTCGAGGAAACTGGGAAAGTGACGGGGGTGTTCGGGTAAGTAGGAAGTTAGGGGGGGCCGGTGGATGAAGAGGCCCAACTTCTAAATTCATTACACATTGAAAGGATATACTTTCTGTAGTAGGCTTAGATTGTATAGAAAATTTAATCAATCAAGTTGACGACAAAGACCACCATTACCACCATTACCAGCCTACTATACTCTAGTAGACTTGAGAAGGTTAGGTAATGTTTTAAGTTGTTCATTTGATAAAGCTTGGATTTTTTACGAGCCTAAACTTGTAGTTAGTTTTCCTACATGTAATGATGATAGATGCCGAAACAAATAACACTCTTGTGACTTGAAAAATCCAACATTCACAAAATAAAGTTTTCTAAAACCTCAATTCAAGGCCCAATTATTGCCTTCAATTTTACAATTTTCTCGAGGGAAAGCCCCCTTTTAACTTAGGGTATTTCACACCCCTGGACTCCCGGTGTTCTCAATGTTTCCCTCGTCACCTGATAACCCGTGGATTTTTTTAAATTTCAGAATACCTGGAGTTGGGAAATTCACTGTCTCACTCATCCCTTCCCCCCAAAATATAGTTCGTGCAGCGACCCCGGTCTCACATCAATGACTTTAGCAGGAGAGAATTTATTTTTGTATCAAACAATTACCCATATTGATAAATATTCAGTAATATTTATAGGGTGACCTGGTGGTCTAGAGGTAAGGTGTCAGACTTCTGTGCTGGGAGTGCGGGGTTCAATCCCAGGCCCTGGCACAGATTTATCTGATTGCCAAACCCTTCCGTCACCTCTGACAAGATGTGTATTAATCACAACTTGTGAATGTGTGGAATGCGAGGCCTCCACTGTGGTTCGGATCCCACGTTAAACTGTAGGTCCTCCATTTCATCTACTTACACATTAGTGTATGTGCATATAACCTGAACAGGTAGTAAGACGTGGTGATTAATAATAATAATAATAATAATAATGATAATAATAATAGTAATGATCATAATATTAATGATAACGATAATAATAGTGATAATGATGATGATGATGATGATGATGATGATGATAATAATAATAATAATAATAATAATAATAATAATAATAATAATAATAATAATAATAATAATAATAATAATAATAATAATAATAATAATAATAATAAAAAAAGATTATATGGTGGTTTTGACAGTGGAATATGGTATTCTATTTTTATTTACCAACACATTCCTATAAACACCACCCATAATTGTTGCAGGTTTAAAAAATGTTTGCCTGTAAGGTATTTTAAAAGTTTGAAAAGAAATCACTTTATAAATGTAAAAGAGCTTGATAGCAGTTTTGTCAAGCATATTTTTAAACAGCTGCTCTAATCATCATGATGAATTGTTTCTAGCCCGTGGCTGGTTCAGTTTAGTAAAATGGCCACATCTAAGGATGTGGTATCAAAAGAAAAGTATCAATACTGTACTCATTAAAAGTATCGGAAGAAAAATATCGATACTGTACTAGTATCGATAGAAAAGTATCAATAAAAGTAAGTATCGGTATCGAAATTTTAATCTGAAAAAAGTTTATATCTAGTAATAGTTATAACTTTTACACCATAATTATATTTTTATATTTATTTAAACATGGTAAATTCAAATGGTCTTTAATATTTTAAAACAAAAATTAAAAAATGCTTTATCGCTATACAACTTCTTAAGAAAAAACTTCCATAATTCACTTCTTGGAGGTGCCATTTTTTAACTACATTTATCATTTGTATACTTTATCAAGATAGATTATTAACTATTGACAAACAATAGAAGAATGGATGCCCTGCCCTGCTTCATCTGCTTAAACAACGCATAGACTTTTCTGCTTCGTCTATTTGGGGCACCCTTGAGTTGACAAGTTCAATGAGCTCCACAAAAGCTTCTTTTGTTTAGTTCATGATGATCATGCTCAATGATAAACGAAGGGGTAGTAAAGTTGTCGCCATTTGCCCCGGGGCCCAGTTAGGAACTAGGCTGTATTGATAAAAAAGATATGAAAGAACAGCTATGGATTATGATGAGCTAAAGGAGATTGAATGCTAGAGTTGCAGGAAATGAGTGAGAATTGAGAAATAGTGTCAGTCCACACTAGTAAACATTTAATCCCGGCATGAGTGAAGATGACAAAAAAAATTGACTTTTTCAATTCCAATCTGATACCGGAGTGTGAGTACTAATATCAGTAAAAGTATCGGGAAGAAAGTACTGAGTAAAAAACTAGGGGGCCTACTAGTATTGAAAGGATAATATCGATATTAGTAAAGTATCAATACTTTTTTCACATCCAAACCTACATCTTCCTCTTTCCTTCTATCAAACAGCTGCTTTGTTACAATATCAGTTCCTTTTAGGCCAGTAGTTCGTTTCAAACATACAATGACTATGACCCCAAAAATTCCTGGTAACAATCTCACTTCAAATGGTTTTGTAGATGACAAATAAAAGTTAGCCTGTCAGAATTGTTCAGAGAAACTATCACTCCAAAAGAGAATAGGCCCTACAGTTAACATTGGGTTTTCACTTTTTAATTATGCTTAAAATTTGATAAAGGTGGCACCATGTTGCTAATGTATTTGGGAAGATTGAACAAAACTGACTGGCTCATTTGCGTTGTCACATAACATTTCCAGGTTTTCCAGGTCTGAATTAACGCATTCAGGCTATAGTACTATATATGTAATATTATATAATATAAAACTACATGGAATAAATAACACTGTAAGAGAAGATTTTGCCTGTAGTGTTATCCAAGGGCACAATGCTTTATTATCTGTTAAATTAAGAGAAATTTAAAGTTTTTTTACACACAAGATTCTGATGTTTCTGATTATAGCAAAACTAGCGTGATGAAAAATTCTAGATTGTTGAAAAAAAATTCTTTGATAAAACTCACCTAATTGGTATTTTTAAGCACTGGACCTATGAATAGTTAGTTGAAATTTTATATATTCACACGTAAGAGAATAGATAAAGCTAGGTAATTTTTATATAGTTACACATGAAAGGTTAGGTTAAACTTGTTTTTTAATGAAAGCAATATTAATATTTTGCGTAAAAAAATATTAGGCCTATCATGTGCTTAATTTGTAAGTATTTTAATTAATTAAATTAACTTAAATGCAAGTGTGGTTATTTTAAAGGTAGTGAATTAAATTTATGAGTATTAGGCCTATCTAATATGTTTACTTTTTTTTAAAGGAATTAAATTCAGAATTAATGTATAATATTTAATGCTAATGTAGGTAGGCCTACTAATAATAATACATAAACCCCCATTTCCTATGCAGTTCGATGTTTGGCCATCTGATCATGGGCAGCGAAGTTGAGATGCGTGATAATCTGCTTCAAGTTGTTAATTTGGAGGATGTTCAAATTTTTTTAATATAGATAATAAATGGATAGTTAATCATTTACAAAATTTAGGTCCATTACCTACTTAAAAAAGAAAAATATAATGCTTGTGGATGTGGATGCTTTATGAGTAATAAGAATAAAAGAGCATGTATGAAGCGATGTATGGATGTTGTTGAAGCAAGGAAGTATTCAAGGATAGGGAAGTGTGAAAAAAGTTAGTGAGGATGGATTAAGTTCGAACTAGTTTTTTTGAGCTGTATGCATAGTTTCTTGCTTACCTCATAGGGGAATGGCATGATTAGATATGTAATAAATTTGTAAAATCACCATTGGGCTATAAATTAAGGTCCCTCAACTGTTCTAGGAAAGTTTGGTTAATGCAAGTAATGGCACATGACGGAAGGTTACTCGGTCAATTAAGCCTAAAGGTGAGTTTTGGAAATAAAATTTCTACAAGATTTGATGTGTTATAATAAGAAACTTCAAAATCTTGTTGTGTGATTAGGTTTTAGAAAACATTATATTTATAATCATTTGACAAAGAAAAATATATAGGCTGTGTTTGAATAGTCCACACTTGTGCACTTTACTTGCACACTTTAATAAAACAAGTTTCTGGTGCCCTATAGTACAAAGGGTGCTTGAGACCTTTTAGACAGCAGAGTACACTTAGAGCTTCTGGTGGCCACTTAGGAAAGTAATGTTTCCATGGCAACGAAATAAATTTTTGATAGTGTTTTGTTCCCTATGCGCACTCTATAGTGGTTATAAAATTAGTAAATAAATGTAATTAATTATCTCTTATATTAATTTATTTATTAAACATCCCCTTCCCACTTCCCCCCCAAAAATCATCAGCCGACCACAGATAATAGTTTTATAAACATGAACAGAAATATTTGTAAGGTTTCCAAATAACACTCAATTTTGTTTTAGATAATAAATACCTTAATAGGCATATTGGGTTTTAAAATGTATAAACTTACATGAATTCTCTTGTTGAAAGCCATTCTGCAAAATAGTTTAATTCAGTACCGAACTCTTGAGTAAAGAAGAGACAAAGGAAACTCAAATAAAGGGCCGCGCAAAACGCAGGGCTACCAAAAATTATGTAAAAATTTATTTATAATACTTAGCAATACAAATTTAAATTGTTATTTTCCTGTTACTAAACTTCTTATATCAATAAAAGATAGTTCTTAAGCAATTATTTTTAATTAAAACAAGCTTTTTTAAACTAAAAAATATATTTTTATGCTCCAGAAAGAATTCTAGCCTACTGACAAATGTATGAATAAATTACACAGCATTACAAATTATTAATTTAACAGTTAAGCTATGTTTATTTATTCCATTTAAAGCGCTATTTTAACTAAAGTGCGCGATAAAGTGTGCTGTTAGGGATGCATCACCACACTTTAATGCCGGAAGCCATTTTTGATGCTGTGTAAATTCTCTTAAAGTCGAAGCCACTGCAATCTACTAACAAATAAAGTATACAAGTGCACAAGGGGTACTATTCAGACTTAGCCATATTTTCTTTAAGGAAACCAAAAACGTTCTCTACCAAACATTTTAATTAATTCTATTGACCTCTTTGGTATCACTCAAGGCTGTTACTCTCAAGATATTATGGTTTTATTTTATTGTTTGCCTTAAAAACCACAGAAGTTATATAAAGTTTAAAACTTACCCTCTACTATCAGAAGTAACTCGTTTACGAGTTTAAAATACGTGTGTTTTTATTTTCAAACTTTCAAGTTTCAACGAAGTAGTAGAGTACATAGAAAAGGGATAAATAATTAAGTATAAAAACGTCACTCTAATGTTGGAAAAAGAACCAGATTTCTAGCGCTCACGGCGTTAGTGCTGCAAACTAAAACCTTCGAAGCGGATCATTATACATGGAAAACATTACATTTTCTATTGTGGAATGTTAATAAATCAATTCATACATCGAATTTAATTAAATTTAACTAAATCCATTATTTTATAAATATACCACGTTATAAAAAGTAAAATCTATACAATCTAGTTAAACTCCTTTAAAATAAACGACCAATTGTTAACAAAACAGTAATAGCGAATTTTACATAGACTTCAAACTTCCTAGCTCTGTAGATTCAAATATAAAAACTGTGGTACCTTAAACTAGCGTCCAACAGCTCTGTATTAGGTTAATATAGTTTAAAGGCAATTAATATGAAAATAACAGCAGAACCAGGTTCAACACTTTGTAACGTAATTTGCCACGCTACCATTTATTTCCCTATATATTTCTAATCTTTGTAAATAGTTTCCAATTTATTTTATTTGAAATTATGCACTTCAAAGATCGGCCGCAGCTTAACACGCTGTGTTGCCTGCGTGAAAAAAAATACTATTTACATCCATTCAAAAAATAAAAGGACGGAAGGAAGAACGTCTAACACTGTTTTAAATAATTTAAATAATTAATTTTAGCCTAAAGAAGAACACTTACTTTTTATTAAACATATTAATTTCCTTCTAAGAAGTTTGTTGACTTTTCTTTATTTATTTTCAATGTCGGCCTGATTTATTTCAATGCATGACACTGCGTGGATTTGGTAAAAACAAGTGAGTGGTGGGTCTCGCGATTGTAAAAGAAGTAATAAAAGAAAAGAAAAGACATGATGTAAATACCTTCAAACTAGTGCGCGTTTCAAATTTGACAGATGGAAATAAACATTTTAATTCTTTTAAGAAACTTTGTTCATATTCATTGACATATATTTCAATCTTTATATTAAATTTGCATTTTATTTTATATTCATCTCTAGACCATAGCCAACATTTTATCTTTTGTTTTAATATATTAGTTTTCGCTTTGGACTGGGAAGAATATAGAACGTTTTTAAATTTGATTCTTGGAACACTTTTTGAAGAAGATTAGGGTCTTCTATTTCGGCGTTCTTAAAGTATGGAACAAAATTTGTGTGGTTCCTAGATAAATTTATTTTAAAAGTGGAAACCCGTTTCAAAAGTGTAATATTAATATATAAATGGAAAGCTGAGTGTCCAAGGAAGAACTAGAGCCTATTGGTATTCGGGAATTGTGGATTATTTGTAATTTAGAAGAGGAAACAAATTTCTTAAATTTTTGCTGTTTCAACACAGCATATTTTTCGTGATGAGATCCAGCCAAACCTTCATCTATAAATATATATATATAATTGTCTTTTATCATCAAGAATCCAGGAATAATATAAGACCTATTTGGAAAAAAAACTAAATATATTCAGACACTTTATTAAATCCAATATTTTATTTTATGTAAAAATATTAATGTCATTGATTTTTTTAAACAATACTAAATATGTATTTTGTTGTTTTACTCACAACTCCATATACCATATATGCTTAGCCTCTATACTTTTTTTCTCTTTTGCTCTGGTATTATAATAATAATAATATTAATATTTAGCACCACGTCTTACTACCCGTTCGCGTTATACGCTTAAGTACTAATTACGCTAATGGATTAGGAATTGGGAGGGTTGAATTTAGAGGAAGTGAACCCGCATTTGCGTGGAGGGAGAGTGGAAAACCATTTAGGAAAAACCACCCCCAGTTCACCCGACCGAGATTCGAACCTCGATCTCCCCGTCCTCGGCGGTCTAGCTCAACACGACTAGGCCACCGAGGCGGGTCTGGTATTATAAACTCCTAAATTTAACCATGCTCAGAGATGATTATTTTAATTGATAAATTTGTTTAAGAATGGATGTAATACAATACAATTTATTTTTATATTGTCATGTTAGAATTGTATTTACTTGGAATTCCATAGGTAGGATTGGGATGTGGCAACAAGGAAACAATAATAATAATAGCACACACAAATTTCAATAATTGTTTTTTTTATTGTAATTTAAAATTATTACATTTCATTCAATGATCCATTTTATTTCAATTGTTCATGTTTTATTTGAATTATTCTTTCAACTCTTGTAGGGACTTACAGCACACCATTGTTGTAAGTAAGGTAGTGTCATTATCATTAACCTTGTAATATCCAGATAAACGTTCCCGAGCACACCCAGTGGTCTTGAGTATTAAGAGTCATCGTGCCTCTGACAAAGTTAGTCGAGCTGAAGTTTTTTTAATTTTTATTTAACTATTCTTTCTCCTAGTTCCTAGGAGTGGCGCCCAATATATATAATTTTATACATCCCGACGTTACTTTTTTTGTTGTGTGAAAGGGATTATGAAGACACAATAATATATATAATGTTTTTTTCACAACCTATGTAGGGTCTTTTTTTGTTACACCTTGAACTATAATTTCCACCTTGTGTGCGCATTCCGCAGATTCAAATATATAAACTATGGCATCTTAAACATGGCGGTGCTGTAGATGAATAAAATTTAACTTTAATAACATTTATTTATAATATAACGGCAGATCCATGTTCCACACTTATGTAATGTCCTTGTGTACAGATATCCAATAATTTCGGCAGGACCAGGTTCAACACTTATTTAGGGTCATTGTATACATGAAGAAAACCATCTTTGCTGATTCTGCATATTCTTAGTTAATCATAAAATTATTTTAATCCTAGCGCATTTTATGAGATGTTTTTAAAATAATATTTGACTCTAGGTCGCTCTATGCTATTTTTTTTTAAAACTAATTCTCTACCATAAAAAATTATTATTAGTGTGACACTGTTAAAAAAACTAGTTATTTTTTCCTATTTTGTTGATATATGTAACAAAGGAACTTCAAGAAAGAAAGTATGGTCGAGGGCAAACCTTGACTAGACTAGCGACAATTTGTATGTAAAAGTAATTTGTTCTGTGTATTCAATTTCAAGTGCATTTTATAGTAAGTTTGTACATTATGTAATTGCTGTTAGATATCACACACGTTCAATCTTTACAGCAATTAGGGGGGTTACTGTAATGATATGGAATTTTACATCCCAGTAATTTATTATTCACTTTTGTATTCAAAATTACGATTTTATAAATGAGAGCGAGTAGTAAGATTTATTTGTGTTAAGTTTTTAGGTTGCAAGGTATGGCGAAATCTTTCTACGTCTCTGTTTGAAAAGCCAACGCAGTTTTGTAAACAGAAACGCACCTGGATGACCGCACCTTTTTTTCCTAAGAAGCTTTCGAGAAGGAAATGTCGCTAGATATACCTCTTCAGGGTACGCATCTACTTCACTTTCCTTCCTGACGAGGACCCGTGTAGATAGAGTCGATGAAATCTTAATACGTGTTCTAAATCTCACGTGTGGGGAATTATCGTGTATATGTACTGGTGACCATACGTTCCGAAAAAATCGGGACCGTCCCGATTTTAAGGGCTGTGTCCTGGAGTCCCGAAATAACGACCAAAATGTACGAATTGTCCGACTGATGAAAAAAGTTTCTACAGTAAAGTAAAAATATTGAAATCGTTACATTTATAATATTTTACTTTTATTGAGGGTATCTGAATAAACTCCGTGTGTTTTTGTCTTTGCACCGGTGGTGGTGGCGACGGTGGTGGTGGTGGGGCGGCCGGTTGCTACCTCTCCTCTCTTCACGACCTTTCAAGGTCACGCGAGCTTCCGTTTTCATTTGTATACTGAGTAGTGACAATCAGTGACCTTGTGCTTTTCTATTTCACTTCTTAATTTTTTATTTTTTGCATTTTGTGCAGGGATTTGCTGTTCTGTCTTTATTTTCCCAAAGAATGAGTGGTGATAGCTAGCTAATCACAAAGAAAGAAGCGAAATAACGCAAATGTTCATTTAATGATGTGTTACAAAAGGACTATCCCTTCTTAAAGAAATATGAACATAGCCCACATGTCGCATTTTGCTCTCAATGTTCAAGTGAGATTAATATTAATCATGGTGGCCTCTCTGACATCAAGCTTCACTTGAAGACTAAAAAACACCTGACTGGAGTTAATGCTGTTGCGATAACATCTTTAATGAGTAAGTTCGTTACTAAGAATGACTTAGCCAAAAATAAGATTGTAGCAAAAGAGGCAGCTCTTGCGTTTCACACAATAAAACAAAATATTAGTTTTAAATCGTTAGATTGCACATCTAAATTTATTTTCACATTATTTGAGCCAAAATACTCTGCTGCAAGAACAAAAAGCGAAGCCATGGTAAAAAAAGTCTTAACTCCAGAATGTCAAAGACAGTTGTTGCAAGAATTGAGTGAAACATCTTGTTTTACAGTAATGGTTGACAGCTCAAACCATGGTGCTGAAAAATTATTACCAATCGTTGTGAGATATTTAATGTGCCTACTGGTATAAATGTCAAAGTTTTAGAGCTCGACAATTTACAAGATGAAACAAGTGATCAACTGAATGAATATGTATTTTATGTTTTAAGTCGCAATGAACTGGTCAAGAAATTAGTTGGTATGTCTGCAGACAACACCAATACGAATTTCAGGGGTGCAAAAAGAAAAGGCTGCAATAACCTCATTCGTAAATTATCAGCAAGCAATTAAAAATCCTTAGTTGGTGTAGGTTGCATGGCGCATGTTGTCAATAACTGCATTAACAGTGTTGCCGATACACTTCCTGTTGGTGCTGAGGTAATAATTGTGAAAATGTTTAAGTTTTTTTCACATTTACACTGTGCGAGTGGCAGAACTGAAGGAGCTCTGCGAATACATTGACATAGAGTACCAGAAACTGTTGTCTTACTCGAACACACGGTGGCTTAGACTTCTACCTGATTTGGAGCGTGTTCTACAAATGATGGAGCCACTCAAAAGCTATTTTCTGTCCCAAGCAAACCCTCCTGTGGTGTTAAAATAATTTTTGGAAGACCCAAATGGAGAATTGTGGCTATGGTTTCTGCACAATGTTGCATCACTTTTCAATGAAGTTGTAAAAAAGATGAAAGGAGATAATGTATCAGCAACAGAGGCAGCACGTGAATATTTGATTTTATATAAAAACTTGGTTGACAGAAAACAATCTTCATTTCTACCAATTAAAGTTAAAGAGCCCCAAAGAAAAAACGCTGCGGTACAAGGCTGTGATTTACAATACCTGAAGGATACTGTGTGTTCTTTCTATGACCACTGTATAACATATTTAGATCTCTGGAAGTCAAATGTAGAAAGCTTGAGTAAACTATGTTGGATGGATTTAAAGAAACAGCTGACATAGGTAGAATTAGAATAAAGTTGGACTCTGTTTCAAGAAAGTATGCCACCCATTTCATTTGACGGTTTGTTCAACGAACTAAGTGTGCTGAACTCATACCTCTCAGACAATACTTTGACAGAATGGGCAAAACAGAAGATTTCAACGGAGAAAAGGTGGTTGACTATGTTCCAGGACTTGAAAAATGAAGAGATAACTATTCATAGTCTTAAGATGTTTGTAGAGTTTGTTCATTCCCTGCCAGGAACCAACGCTTCAGTTGAGCGGGCATTCTCATTGATAAACAACTTTTGGGGTTCTGAAAAGTCCTCAATGTCTATTGCTTGTGTTAATTAAAGCACTTTTAGTGGTACAAATAAACTGTTCACAAACATCGTGTACAGAAATGTACGAGAACATTAAGAAAAACAAGAATCTGTTAAAAGCTCTGGCCTCATCGGATAAATATGATTGGAGAGAATCCAAACCATCATCTTAATCTGCCAGGAACACTGAAAACGAGTAGGATTAGGAAAATGAACAGAAAAACTTCTTAATTTTTAATAGCCTATTAAATTTTTACAAATTATAATTTTCTCAAAACTCTTATTATTTAAAATTACTTTGTGCCACTTAGTCTTAGAGATTGAGATGAGTCTAGTATTTTTGACTACCATTTTTACCTAGCCCATATTTCTTTATAGCTTTGACATATTATTGTAATTTATGTTTTTTAAATTACTAAAAATAAAAAAATCTTAGAATATGATTGTTCTTACTTATGCTTATCCCTTATGCCTATGCACTTATGCTACTTTTAAAAAATGTTACCAAGTTGTCCCAGTTCTCACTGTCAGAAATATGGTCACCGTAACTATACTATTATTACCAATGTATAGTTTTATTTTTAATTATGTGTCATAAGTAATAGTTTAGTAATGAAAAAATTAAAATATTATTGTAGATATATCTGTAATTATTGATACAATATTGTAACGTCCCTGTCCTAATTCTGACCAAACTGTGTAAGGTTACTAATTTTGTCTGGGTACCCGGTAGCCAACCCTACTACAGCACTACCGTGGCACCGTAGGGACTTACATGTTTAGGATGGACCCCGAGCGGTAGGGGTTGGAATGGATGGTTCGTGGGGAGTGAGATTCCCAAGTTAGTCCAATAAGATATATTTATCAAGCCAATCAAATACTAAACTACTACATGGGTAACCGGTTAGATATCCCGTGATGAGGGAGCAGGCACGATAGCGGTATCGCCACCTTCTTGTAGACACGCGATCGACCCTCCGGCGGGGTGAACCACCAGATCACATTTTATATCGTCATTACGCAGTCGTACACGCTACCAACCCACATGCACTCAGCATGGCGTCCAACATTCAACAGCCCTGTCTTATTCTCACACACAAACTTGCTGATCTCAATATTTCACCAGCCAGGAAGGTCCATCGGTCGCATCGTGCTCGCTCGTCAACAGGATGCAAGCTATATGAGCTATTTGCTACTCTTAACAGATGGCAACCCAACACTCTTGACTTCCAAGGAAATATACAAGCGTGGGTTAACATCTTGCCAGAATAAACCTTAAAATAATTATGCTCTTACAATATAATGTTTTAGAATAAATCAGCATGAGGTAGCCTACTATATCATGTTTTAATGTAAAAATGTATGCATACTAATAAAACTGTATTTACTATTAAGTAGGAAATAAAATTTTATTAATTAATATTTATTATTGATTTTATTACTAACTATTAATTTTGTAATTTAATGCATATCCACACTTCTTGCATGGTATAGTTTCGAGGAGACTTTGGGCTATCACTTCATTTTATATTTATTCTTAGCACCGTGTCTTAATATTATCATTTTTTATATTGTGTACTTGTCTGATATATACCCATTTAAATGCACTAAAAAGGTATTGGAAATAGTAAGGTAAAATTTAAAATATTGTAATCACATTTGCATGGAGGTAGAGGGGGAAACATAAAAAAAAACACTCTTTGTAGACACACAACCATGCAGTATTTGATGCCTGACCTCCCCATCACTGGCAAACCAGACCTTACCCCAATTTGATTACGAATGAACATATCTGAGAGCAAGAAAACTTCCAATTCGTGTATGCTTTGGGCAGGATGAATTTCAATGAAAGACCAAAGCAGTTAACAAATGCATTATACTCTCACCTAATAGCTCTCGTCAAGGCTATGTACAAGTTTAGACTTTACCTCCTTTCAATACAGGTTGCTACCTGCGATAAAGGTTTCAGAGGATTATAGCTTTGTTTTGTTTGCTTGCTAACTCAGTCTCTTTGGTTGGGTGAAGGGAAGGGGGGTAGCCTCTAAAGTGCTGATAGTTCTTGCAATCTGTGGGCTGACTGAGCCACCGAAGCCAAAGTATAACTCGCTTGGTTTCTTCTGATAACGTAATTTAGGGGCTGTCGCTGATGCGAATCTTCCCTTCCAACCATTGACCAGACCCTTAAGTTGTTTAGGCCAATGATTTACATTTATGTATATTAGGCCCCTACTGTATTTTTTCAGGCTAAGATTTTTTTTATAAAACACTTATGATAGACAAGTGATTTACCTATCCACATCCAGTGTAGCGCTTAACACACAAACATGTATTAATATAATAAATAGGCCATCTACTTAAATTAAATTCTACAAAATTTAAATATTTTGCTAGTCAAATTATAAATTCAAAAATTTCAAATCATAATTCAAGCACCGGTATATTAATCTAAATTCATATAAATATTATCGGATCCACTTACCTCCTATACAAACGCTTTTTTATAATATTCTCCATTTCACACTACATGTCAAACTTGGTTTTCTTTAATAGTTCCATCCTCGCCGTTGGGATCTAATTTAGATTTAGATTTAGCCCTTTAGAAATATTTTATTTTAACTGTCTTAAAATGGAGATCATTTGCAAATCTTACCTGAGCAAACATTTTACGCAGACAGAAAAACACTTTTATATAGCAATAGCGTACACGTTTGAAATCTCAAGACAAAATATTGTTGATGTTGAAAAATTCATAACGGTTGAGGCGTCAACTTTTGAGGAAACAGTCATACCAACATTACTGAGAAAATGTCATCCAAAATGAATTTTTTTCAACTCACATTTAATAACATATAATTAAATGTTTTTTTAAAAATCACACCTACATTAATGTAAAATTAAATATAATGTAATAACTAAACTACTCAATAATATTCATTTTGTTTTGTGTTCCCTCCTTTCATGGTTGTACTTCATTATTATGTTTTTTTTTTAAGCTTTAATCATATTGACTGTGTACTTAGAATGATTATTTTCATTTTCTGCTTTCGCGTACTCTCTTAATCTTATATAGGGTATGCGCTAACCCTAAATTTGATTCATTGAAGCTTGGACACGTTTATTAATATTAATAGCTTTTCGTGAGTGATATTTATTCTGAATGTTGTAGTAGGTTATCACGTTCCTCCAATAACCGTTCGTCAAAATATTTATCTATTATTATTTGATTTCTCTTAAAAGAAAGCAATATTTGGAAACAAATTATAGACCAGGCAAGGCTATTCCAAGGACTACTAAATGGAGGTTAACATCTTGGAAAATACCTGAAAATGAAGACACATTAAGAATTAAAAATATTTTTTTATTTTTGTTATCACCTTTAGCATCAATATTACGTAATAAACGTGGTTGTCTAGTGTTAGACAAGCAACCCACACAATTATATGGGTAGGTCTATGTAGGCAACAATTCTCTGTTTAAGTTCCTGTGAAATTAATTAAAAAACAAACACACTTTCACACCTTTCAATATTAAAGACACTCATATATTAGTCTGGTTCGTATTGGTTTGGCCCATCCCAGAGAGAACCAGAAAAAATTACAGTTACAAAGGTTTCCAGACAGAGCCTGGCTCGTGTTGGTTTGGGCTGTCCCAGAGAGAACCAGAACAAACTACAAGGTTCCACAAGTGTTTCCGAAAAACAAAAAGCCCTGTGTTCGGTGATTGTGTTTGGGCTGTCCCAGAGAGAACCAGAACAAACAATAGCCACATAGTGTTCCGGACAAAGTCTGTTTCGTATTGGTGTAGATCGTCCCAGAGAGAACCAAACTAAACCGCAAACCCAGAGTGTTCCAGAAAAAGTTTGAATCGGATTGGTTTGGCCCATCTCAGAGATAACATGAAAAACTACTATAATTCCAAAGAAATCATGCTTTGTATAAATTGTGTGGCCCGTCCCAGAGAAAACCAGAAAAAACTACAGTCCCAGAGTTTACTACCATTACCATTACCATTACCATTACCATTACCATTATACCATTACCATTACAATAGGCAAGGCAGTAGTATTTGTATACACACTTGGAAGAATGGTAAATTTTAACAAAGTTTTTTTGTTAAAGTAAAAGGTTTATCTTACAGATAAATACTGTTTTTATATTATTTAACATTATTGATTGGATAGTAATTAGGTTAAGTGGAAAAACTAATACATTAGTATAGAGTCAGACCTCCAGAAAAATACTTCATAGGCAGGAGTAGCTGTCGGGATGAACTGGATCAATTTGACCTACTTTTCTCTGATTGGCTACTATAAATAGCTCTGGCCTCTGATTGGCTGCTATAAATAGCCCACCCCCTCCTACCCCTCCGCTCTGATTACAAAATCTCCTCCAATTGATTACGAAATTTCCTCCCCTACAACCTCTCCGCACCTTGAACATGTTGGTACTTCTGCGGGCCCTTTTTTTTCATTATTATTGTTGCGTGCTAATTAATTATTCATGTCTGCTAATTGATTATTGATGTGTGCTAATTAATTATTCATGTATGGGTAGGGGGAAGACATTGGAGTATATTTTATTTGGATGGCGAGCATACGGCTCTGCACGAACCTCTCGCTACGACTGTCCTGCGTAGAATGGAGGGCATCTTTTCTGTTAGGCCGCTTACCGAGTAGTGACCACTGCGCATAATGGTTGCGCATCCTTTCTCTTTTTCCTCCCTCTCGCATCCACCACCGGTGACGTCATCGAGACCAGGCGCCGGACCGACAAATCGTGTTGAGACAAGAATTGAGGTCATTGACCCTGGCAATGGGTGATCCTGGTGTTGCAACACGACCTTGAATTAGGTCCCCCACCCCCTATTTGGTAATGGGTTTTCCCTGATGACTGGCGACGGTTTGGCGGCTCGACCAGACAAGTTGAAACAAGAATAGATCACGAGAGGTCATCTCGTACCGCGGGAGGGGGTGGATATATAGGGGGAGGCCCGCTCGGTCGTCTATTTATATGCGTATGTAGAGCGGTTCAAGATGGACAAGCTACAGCAGTTGGTGAATATTGTTGACGCCGTGCAGACCGTAAAATTGAGTGATCTAACCGTGGATCAAAAGTACTCACTGGATAAATTAAAGGCTGTCAATACAAAGTTCGGGAGACGCCTAATAGCCTATCTAGATGGCGAGTTTTGTGTATTTTTACCTTGTCGTTTCGGTACTCTAACAGATGAAGACGTGTGCGAGCTTAATAACGAAAAATTGGTATTTACCTGCGCCGGAGTAAAACCCGGTTCACCTACCATTGTGAACTTTGAACGTGTTTAAGAGTCAAGCAGTTAACAACAACAACATCGGGCAGACGGGTAGTTAATACATGTGCACGGTGGACCCTACAAACCATACAGCACGTTTTATAGCTCACGGGTACGCTCACCATGATTAATTTAACGTTTGTGGGTCATACGGTTACGGGTTGTGCCTATATGACTGGAGAAAATATTCACAGTGTGGTTGTGAGCGATAGACAGGTAATTTACAAAATAGTGAACCAAGACAGAGAGGAGCGAGGCTGCATCGAGTTTTGCGACTCTACCTGTCACACGATAAGAGCGACTAAAGTACTACCCTACGAGAGTGTTGCCCAGGCCTCCACCACCCTTCAGAGCTCCATACCACCCGCCACCACCCTTCACGGCGCCGAGTCAACGCCCCCGCCCCCCGAGTCACCGGTGTACCCGCCGACAGAGTCGTCTGCCTACCAGTACTCACAGCCAGAGTCACCCGCGTGCTCACAGCCAGAGTCATCTGCCTACCAGTACTCACAGCCAGAGTCACCCGCGTGCTCACAGCCAGAGTCATCTGCTACCGGTACTCACAGCCAGAGTCATGCGTGCCACACCAGAGTCACTGCCACCAGTACCACAGCCAGAGTCACCGAGTGCCCACCACTAGAGGAGGGGGAGGAGGAGGAGGTAAAATCCGAAGAACCCACAAATCTCGAGTGTTTAACAATGTACAAAACTTATCCAAACGTTAAAATTATGGGTGAAACGCCCGATGACTACATAATCGGTCTGGGCAGATTCGGTGACGTCTTACTTCCAAAGTCTGCCTATTATTTGGATTGTAAGCGGTTTAAATCTAAAGCAAGTTGTATGATATATCTCGGAGGACAAAGTGTGATGTTTAAAAGTGAATTAATAAACTAGGCGCAGTCATGTTGTCGTAGAACTCTGCTGACGTCATTGGAGCTAGTGGCAGACATTTTGAGAGGGGGAACGCAGTTTGTGAGTAGAGAACGTTGCCGCTTGAGCGAGAGGTTTTTTTTTCCCGGGGATATTTCTTTCGTTGCATCTCCAATTACCATTATGCCATTTAAATATGGCATTTGTAAGGGGGGGAGGGGGGCCTACGCAAAGCTCTCCAGCCTTATTCGCCACAAACATCAATGTCATCAAACACCTCAAAATACTGCTCACCAGGATGCCTGTTGGGACGAAGAGGTATTGTGCAGTGCGTTAGACAGGATCAAGAAAGAAGAATACAACCGTGTCAAGTGCTTAAACGAACTTGATAAAAACAAAAGTTATAACGTTATGCTATCGGAAGAGATCCCCAATGAACCGAACGTTATTGTGCTCGAGAATGTTGGAAGAGTAAGATTTCCATGTAAAAATATTGGAGACATTGTCAATAGACATTCTAGTGCCTCGCAGCGTGTCCTGTACTATTTTGGAGGTGACTCGTACTCATTTTCTAGATGGTAAAAAATTATATTCTCTCCTGATGTTTTTAGTGACTATATGGTTTTTTCCTTGCTATCACATGTTGCACTCTAATCTTAATTACTTGTATTGGTCACAAGGCCTAAAAAATCAATCTATGTTGTTGTTGTTTTTGTAGCTTCTCGTTATGAATGTTTTAAATAAATTAATTGTTGATTGTCAATAAAAAACTAGCAATAAAATGTTTTTTTAATCCCTATAATATGTTGTGACAAGAAGGAGATGACAATATACATGGTGCAACAATACCAGAATAAAATATAAATGTAGAATGGTAAATGTGAGCACACACACACACATTCATTTATAAATTATAATTGTGGTGGCGTTATATTGCTACCACTGCCAAAGAGAAAGCAAAGTAAAAGGAATTAATTATTTTATCCATAATGTTTGAGACCAAACTTCCAGGCTAAATAAACTTGTATGATTTAATTATTTTATTCATAATGTTTTAGACAGAGCTTCTAGGCTAAATAAACTTGTATTTATAGGATCATTCTGCACTATCTAGTAACTAAACATTTTTTCATTATCTTGTGATAGCACGTATATATTTAATTACTACTTGTCGACCTTGCATGGATTGAACACTCCTAACTCCTTACGTCACAGAGCGTGATGTGTACCAGCATTTGCATGGAAGGAGAGCTGGAAATACCATCAGTGTTCGAATTTCTCAACCAATCATACAGGCAGAGCCTCGCTTAGTTACTTGTACAATTCACAAGACCTAAATAATATTGATTTATGTGTTATTATAATTTTTTAAATTCTTGGTAGAATATGTTTGGTTGGAGAATCAAAGACAGTAAGGAGATGCGAAGTCTACACCAAAATCAGCGGTCGGAGTGCTGTTCTAGAGGGCGAGAAAGAGAGAGACAGAGCCAGAGAGAGTTCAGTTGTAGACGTTAAAACACAAACATAACAGTTTTATAATATTTATTCACACAACACTTAAACAACAAAGAAATATTATTTTCGCGATATATTTTGATATATATAAAATTTTGGCAATAAATTCATAAGTAATACAATTATACATTTAAATTCACTAATATATAACCTTCACATAAATTAATATGTTGTTGTTAAGTTTTAAATATGAAACTATAGCTGATGACATGATATATAACATTTACACTAAGCAAATTAGCAACTCAAACAACAAAGAAATTCAGTTAATTGATGTTCGCAAAAAATATTTTGATATAATGATATATTAAACTTTTACAAAAAAAATCCTAAGTAATACTATTAAGTGGATCTTGAAATTATTTTAAATATATATATAACTTTCACGTAAATTAATATGTTGTTGTTGTTAAGTTTTAAATATGAAACTATAGCTGATGACCTGATATATAACATTTACACTAAGCAAATTAGCAACTCAAACAACAAAGAAATTCAGTTAATTAATGTTCGCAAAAAAAAATATTTTGATATAATGATACATTAAACTTTTACAAAAAATCATAAGTAATACAATTATGTGGATCTTGAAATTATTTTAAATATATATAACTTTCACGTAAATTAATATGTTGTTGTTAAGTTTTAAATATGATTTTATATCTGTTGACATAATATATAACATTTACACTAATCAAATTAGCAACTCAAACAACAAAGAAATGCAGTTAATTAATGTTCGCAAAAAAAATATTTTGATATAATGATATATTAAACTTTTACAAAAAATCATAAGTAATACAATTATGTGGATCTTGAAATTATTTTAAATATATATAACTTTCACGTAAATTAATACGTTGTTGTTAAGTTTTAAATATGATTTTATATCTGTTGACATAATATATAACATTTACACTAAGCAAATTAGCAACTCAAACAACAAAGAAATGCAGTTAATTAATGTTCGCAAAAAAAAAAAATTTATATAATAATAATATATTAAACTTTTACAAAAAATCATAAGTGATACAATTATATAGATCTTGAAATTATTTTAAATATATAACTTTTAGATAAATTAATATGCTGGTACAATTTAAATATCTAAATCAAAATAACGTGGCATCAGCTTGCGCATCACTGTGTCTACATCAAAATCATCGGTCGGAGTGTTATTTGAATTTAAAACCGGTGAAGGGGATTCTATTGTTATTATAGGGATATTATCATCCGTTGAGGGTCTTGGAACCCTAGTTCTGTTAGGCCGCGTTGCGCGCCTCCTGCCGATACGACCTGTTCGAGCCCCCGAAGGCCGCACGTGTGAAAGGGGGGAGGCAATCTGGGCACCTGAAATATCTGGAGAGCACGGGTCTTGGAACGGGGGTGTCAGCGTGTCCTGGAGGGAAGCAGGGCTCTGGCCCCCCGGGTGCTGTGTGTCCAGGATCTGGATAGAGAGTAGCCCTCCCTCAGGAGCCATGGTGGTTGGAGTAAACTGCTCCCTTGAAGGCCGCCGGCGGACAATGTCGGCCAGGTAGGCGACCATCGCCTCTACCAAGTTGTCGGCCAACCTGAGGCTTTCCCTGGTCTGGGCTATTTCAGCTGCCTGCTGAGCAGCTGTGAGACCATCGGCGCTCCACCAGGCCTCATCTACACAATTAAGCTAGATTTTACCAAAGTGTTTATCAAAGTGTGTAAGATGCTCTAAAGGTGTATGAACACACAGCGCACCATGCTATGAGTAATACCTAGATTGCGTCAAGGATTGTAAACGTTGAAGTTAATAGTGCACTACTTCGTTATAACTCGCTATGAACAGCGTTAATAGATTCTAGTACCATCGCGTAAGTAAAGGCCTAAATTATTTAATGTGTAATCATTGGTGTAGTGTTTCTACGGCAATATATAGACATATTATTTCTTTTCACAAATATTACGAGTTTTTTTTATTAAATGTTTATTTTAATATAAAATTGAGAGACAGCTATTTGTGGTGCGCCGTACCATTTATTTATATATGTAATTGTAGATATATAATAATATAAATAACTTATTAGCCTACTTATTCATGAACTATTGAGAAATGTTCTTCTTGTCGATGAAAAGCAGATAGCTATATTAATCATATTATAAATACAAACATTAATAAAGTTCGGATTTTAGCCACATATAATTTTCTTGCTTCAAACTCGCGACCCGAGACCATTGCTAGAGAAAATGATAGTCGCCTAGGAAAATATATTTGAAGTGTAGTTAAGAAATGGGCCAATATATTAAAGAATATTTGCCAGACAGGGAATCGAACAGGGACTCCCTCTCCCCCGACAGATCACTATATTAAGATTACAGCCCTTAGACCCTCTAAACATCAGCAACGGTTTTCCGCTCTGATAGTTTTGCTTCAAAAATATGTCAACGAGCTATTAGGGAGAAGGTTTATTACGACACCGAGCTACAGCTAGACAACGGGACAGCTCGTGTGTGTGTGTGTGTGTGTATAGATTTTCTATAATTTCTACCTTCATTAGGTGTGTAAACCAATCATACAAATAGTAAGACGTGTTACCGGACACTTTTAAAATAAATGGTACGGCACACCGCACAGACTTTCTCTCTCTTTCTATAAACTCGTAAGATTTCTGAACGGAATAATGTACATTGTATCATCACCACTCCACATAAGAACACGCATAAAATAATATACAATGATATATAATCAATGAGAAAAGAGGCGCATCTTTGTCCACCTAAGAACATTTCAAACAGTTTAATGTCTTCCACAAGGGTCAACACTTCGTATTAAAATTTCGATTTCTGGTTAAAATTTTAACATTTTAAAAGGTGTTGCAGATCTTCAAGTCATCGCATTGATATTTAATTATTCATTTATACATTTTGACCAATAAAAAATGTAAATATTGACTATTGAGTCTAAAATGGAGATAGATCATTGCTATGCAAACATTTCTCCTAAGAGATTTAAGGAAAAATAACATACTTTTTTAGATACTTATATTTAATTACTCTATGGCATTGGAGAATTATTACGTTAAGACTTAAGTAGTATATGTTTACAACTAAAGCTCACAAAATTGTATTAATATATTTGCAAATATCTCAGAAACTGCTGCTTTTATAAAAAATATATGTCAAATAAAAGTTTATTATTTCTAATAGTCCTACAATTTTGCAATGATAAGTTGTTTAGTTTCTCCAATAGTTGTGGAGATACGGAAATTAACGCTTCTGCAATGTACCCTAAAAATCATTTTCATAGGAAAATGAAAATAGCCAGTTTATTTATAATCTTAATCAACGCCTAGATACGAATTTTAATCAAAATCGTTTGAGCAGATTTTGAGAAAACCAAATTCTTCTCTTTTCGCCCTTCAGTAAACTACCCTTAATTTTAAGTTTTTATAGACACACAGACAGACGGCATTGCAAAGACTATTTTTTAGGGTTCGGGGGGTCATGAGACGTCGACATCCATCAACATTTCAGGTTAGTTTTTTTTTACGGTCGCAATACTTAAACTTTAATGTCCAAAAAGTTAAAAAAATCATATAATTGCGTATATATTGAAAGTTATTGATTTTATAAAAATATGTTTCGGATAAAATATCTGTATTATAAATATATATACATATTTGTAATGCTAAGTAATTTCATATCTCAAATAGTTTCGGAGCTATTTAAAAAAATGTTAATTGACGCATCAGACCGGAGCCCTTAAAGCCATTTTGCCGAAATATTGAGGGTAGCCATTTTGTTTGGAATATGTATTAATGTTTAATAATGAAATTTAATCAAAATCGTTTGAGCTGATTTTGAGAAAATCGACTTTTTCACTTTTTGCCCTTCAGTAAACAACCCTTAATTTTAAGTTTTAATAGACACACAGACAGACGGCATTGCAAAGACTATTTTTAAGGGTTCGGGGGTCATGAGACGTCGACATCCATCAACATTTCAGGTTAGTTTTTCTTACGGTCGCAATACTTAAGCTTTAATGCCCAAAAAGTTAAAAATATATATATAATTGCGTATATATTGAAAGTTATTGATTTTATAAAAATATGTTTCGAATAAAATATTTGTATTATAAATATATATACATATTTGTAATGCTAAGTAATTTCATATCTCAAATAGTTTCGGAGCTATTATAAAAAAATGTAAATTTACGCATCAGACCGGAGCCCTTAAAACGATTTTGCCGAAATATTGAGAGTAGCCATTTTGTTTGGAATATTTATTTATTTTCATAAATGAAATTTAATCAAAATCGTTAGAGCCGATTTTGAGAAAATCGACTTTTTCTCTTTTTGCCCTTCAGTAAACTACCCTTAATTTTAAGTTTTAATAGACACACAGACAGACGGCATTGCAAAGACTATTTTTAAGGGTTCGGGGGTCATGAGACGTCGACATCCATCAACATTTCAGGTTAGTTTTTATTACGGTTGCAATACTTAAGCTTTAATGCCCAAAAAGTTAAAAATATATATATAATTGCGTATATATTGAAAGTTATTGATTTTATAAAAATATGTTTCGAATAAAATATTTGTATTATAAATATATATACATATTTGTAATGATAAGTAATTTCATATCTCAAATAGTTTCGGAGCTATTATAAAAAATGTTAATTTACGCATCAGACCGGAGCCCTTAAAACGATTTTGCCGAAATATTGAGAGTAGCCATTTTGTTTGGAATATATATTTATGTTCATAAATGAAATTTAATCAAAATCGTTAGAGCCGATTTTGAGAAAATCGACTTTTTCTCTTTTTGCCCTTCAGTAAACTACCCTTAATTTTAGGGGTAGATATCCAATTCCAAAAACCCCTCGGGGCAACCCTATGAAAACCCTAGATATCAAGTTTCAGCTCAATCGGTAAAATAGTTTAGGCTCTAGTTGGAGGTACAGACAGACAGACAGACAGACAGACAGACGGAAATTCAAAAACAACTATTTCGGATTCAGGAAGTCATGAAACGTCAAAATTCATCAAAATCTCGAGTTCGATTTTTTTGACGATCACAATACTTTCTCTACCTGTAAGATAGAGAGAAAGTAAAAATTAGGTGCCGTGGACTAGATTTAATTTTAGAAAACACTTCAAATGTTTTGCTAAATTCATTATATATAGATATTATTATAAACAAATGTAAATAACGGCGATGCTTTACCAGCTCGCTAACCTAACATTTTAGACATATGACTGAATTCGGTACCATTGATATCTTAGAAAGTGTCAGTTTAAAATGAAGCTCCTCTAATTTATGTAACAGAACACCTAGTATATTGAATCAATCAGATAATGTCCGATAATCTGTTATATTAACATTTTGACTCAAACTTGATTTTAGGACTTGATTAAGTAAATGTTATTCAATGCACATAGATTTTATATACGGAATTTAAAAATGGTAGCTTTTATAACAGTCACAAATAGACATTGAGCTAAAATTTAAAATCAATGAGTCAGTTAGATAATGTTCTTAGTCGATTAGACCAAAATTTTGAATCAAACTTGGTTTGGGAGTAGCCTAAGTAAATGTTATTCGATACACTTATATTTTTTAGCAGGAATTAAAAAAATTGTAGCTTTTAGAACAGTCACAAATTTAACTCTGGCAAATAAACATCCAATTTAAAATTAAATCGGTCTCTTTTTTTTAAGCTATGTAACATAACGGTTTAATACACACAGAAGAGAATTGAAATACCTGATGTGGATGATGTTGCTGAATGTTCCATCGTCTTGATTAGTCAGTCGCTCCGTGGATAATTTTCACGTGAAGAAGACAGGGCTGCTCTAAAATCACTCCCTATAATATATATATATATATATATATATATATATATATGAACCAAAACCCCTTTCACCTGAGAGCCAACACCCCATACTTTCTAATTTAGATCAAAATAGAATCTTAACAATTACGAAAGGTTAGTTTCCATCCACGCTTATTATTTTAAATTGGCTCGAAGTTAGAAACTGTGAACGATAAATACTATAGCGTATTGTCTTTTTATATTCAAAATTAATCTATTATATATTAAGTGCTCGATAATAAATGCAGTCTGAAAAATAATTATATAATATACAGCCAATCTGCTTATGAGACATAAATTTATAGAGGAATAAGAGCATCACAGGGTACTACGGGTTAGCTAAATAAATAAATGGTGACGGAAGAGACAGGGGGGTTCAAACTCCTATCGTGCGTGTGTACGGGGGGGGCAGTTTCCTCACTCCTCGACCGCGGTGGCTTAAGAAGACACATTTAGTTTTATACCGTCATACTGATGCGGGTACATTTCTCCCCTTCTTATTCCACTCTACAAACTATGTATCTTGGATTTCCAGTTTCACTCATCGCCCCCGCGCAGTTAATGTAAGCATGCGAGTGTTTCAGACGTGTAAAAAAGATAAAAACTGTGTTAGGAAACCATGTTTTTTAAGCACCGCGTCTTACTAGTCGTTCGGGTTCGCTTGAGTACTATTTACTCTAATGGACTAGGAATTGTAAAGGATGCATTTTAGAAGTAATCTAGCGGCATTTGCTTGGAAGGGGGAGTAGGGAACCATTCGGAGAAAAACTTCAAAACCCCAATGGGATTCGAACCTCGATCTCCCCCTGTCTTGTCTAACTCGAGAGTGATGCCTCGGTCTCTGAAGCGAGTTTTTTTATCCTGTCAATTTAATATTTGGTAATGCATTAACTTATTTGCTTCTAGAACACGATAGCCATTTATATTGGATGGGCTTTGCTTTTTTATAATATATATAGAGTCACGAATGAATATCATTTACAAGTATATTTTTCCATTAAAATTTATCGGAGGTATTTAACGTGCACTTTATGCAGCGACTGATTATATCAGTACACAGTTTACAATCTAGCTTAAATCTATAACATACAGAACGCCTCATACCCCCCGGGTGTTAATAAATCATTATGAAAGAGGGGGGAAACTCATATTCCACTGATGATAAATTTTTCGGCCATTCCGGGAACCGAATCTAGGACCTCTTAGTAGGCAAACACACTACCGACGGAGCTAAAGTGCAGGTCTTACAACTATACATTTTTTCAGTGCTTATCCAATACTAGAACAGAGGTGAACTGAGCCAATTTTTTTTTGTCAACATAATTTCATCAAACGCGGTGACCGCGTGGACTAATGCACCACTCTCGCGGTAGACAAGACAGAGGGATATCAAAGTTCGAATCTCTGTTGAGTGTACTGATGCCTGTTTTCCACTCTTCCTCCATGCAAATGCGGTTACTTTCCAAATCTCTAAAATCATGAGAATATTTAGTACAAATGTGTATTAACTGTTTGGATGCGCAAATTACGGTGCATTTATCAACGTAAAGATGTTGGAAGGATAGCGGGGTTCACACATACCTATTTTGAGACTTGGGCGGGTGAATTCTCTCATTTTTTTTCAGAGGCCAAAGCCACTGACTTACAAGCCCATTTATGACGGAAATATACCTGAATGTCAATGCTCCTAAAGACCTGTGCGTTTCAGAAATACATGCTTGCAACGTACCATCCTTTAAGATCTAATCTCTACCACTTGTACAGAGTAAGAATGTTTCTCAACTACTTTAAGCGCACAGTCAAACTTAAGGTGAACGTACTGAACAGGAATCTCGCATTTGCAGAAGATATTGTTATACTTTCCCAATTTTCACTCCGTCGCAAATGGGCATGCCTTCTAAATGTCAGGCTCATCTATTTCTTAGGGAGGGGGTTCACTGTCAGACGAGATATATCGTCTAAATGGTAAATTTGCCGTTCTTTAACCGATGGAGCCTCTGCGGGCGTGTTTATTTTTTCCATCCGCGCAAATGCGGGTACACATCACGCCCTTTGACGTAAGGAGGTAGGAGGGTTCAATCCCTACAAGTTTGACAAGTCCTATATTGTTCAAATACGGGCACACTTCCCTTAAATTCAAACTTACCAATTATCAATCCGTTAGCGTTATTAATACTTTAGAAGTTCGAGGCTCGAATCTCGGTCGGGTAAACTAGGGGTGTTTTCCACTTTCTTTCCACGCAAATGCGGGTTCAATGATACCAATTCCTAATCCGTTAGTGTAAATAGTACTTAAGCGTACCCGAACGGTTAGTAAGACGCGGTGCTAAAAAGAGTAATAGATAGCAAACCGGCCTATACTAGAGAACAAAGTAGTAATCACTGCTTCGGTGGCCGCATGGTCTAACGCTCTACTCTCGTATCAGGCTATTTGGCGTATGAATACGTCAAATTAGATATAGTGGCTGTTCCTATGAAAATGGGTCTGTAGTTCGGTGACAGTGCTCGGCTGGCATGTTCATCTCTAGGATTCGATTTGAATCTCGTTGGGGTGCAGTGGGAATAAATCTCGCTATTGAGATTATTCTTGCATATATATGTTTTCTCTCTTGCGGGCCGGATTGAGAAACACTGTGTTTCATATTAGATGGATTTCAACATGAAACGATTACATTTATCATAGAAAAGCATTGAAAGACTATTTTAACCAAACAAAATCTCAGAAAGTACTGAACACAAATCATATATATTAGGTTTAATAAACTTAAAAAGAAATGCGAAAAAATATAGCCCCGCACACATGGAAAAGGGATCAAATACACACATTTAATAGGAAGATTCATTGATTAATTTGTAATAAATACTTACCTACTTTGGTGGTCGCATGGTCTATGACATCACTCTCGTGCCTATGCCAATGACAGGGAGTTTGGTGTTCGAATCCTGGTCAGGTGTGCTGAGGGTAGTTTATAAAAAAAATTGTTTTACACTCTCCATCCACGTAAATGCTAGTACACTTCCTCTAAATTCATCCGTCCTCATCTTTCGCTCACTAGCGTAGTTAGTAAATATGTGTATAACCTGAATAGGAAGTGAGACGTGGTGCTTTTCAAAAATACTGTGGGGGGAAGGTGATAATGAGAAAATAAAACAATGGAATAATAAATAATAGAATGATGGAAACAGTTGACTGTTAAATTTACCTGTGGGTCTAAAACCCGGGTAGTATAGTCTGTAGCTAGTAGGTTCAGCTCGTATGGGCCGAATATAAGTACATTTATATATTTAAATAAAAGTGCTGCCTTGAAATATTAGAAGCTAGAATCTACTACTATTATGCCTTAAGAATAAAAATTTTAAAATGTTTTGAGTAGTTTAAAATAATTTGCAATATTTATTAGGTAGGTGACTTTAAAGAAAATATTGACTCTCTTGAGTAGAATAAAAAAATACAATCAATTTAAAAGCGGTCCTTTCTGAGAGTTAATAATAGTTTCTGATGATGGATTGTCTAGATACAGTTTAGATAAAAGATAAATATTCAGATCAGGTCTCCAGGTTACCAGATTACCTCATCAATTTCAGACGAGCGGTCTCAGGGAGTTCGAATGGGCCGTATAGCCAGGAGGCTCCCAAAGCGTGCTCTTCGCGCATGATAATTTGTTTGTTTGCCTAGCAAAGGACCCTAGCTCGATTCCAGACATGGGGTGAAAATGAGGGGTTTAACCTTTCATAGTGATACATTAACTGCCTAGACTGTTATTTGAAGCTGTCCTTGGGTTCAAGTTAATTTTATTACACACACTCTGCAAAGGGTCCAGATCATTTTCCGCCATCGGAGCCTACCCGGTCATGACAGTACCGTTATATTGCATTTGCGTTAGAGTTTCATAGTGGACGGAGGTAATTCTCCACGATGTCTAGGCTGGGGATCCTCGGACAGGTCGGGCATGCAAATGCTGTTTCACATCTCGCCCCGTGACTGTGAGAGGGTAGGGACGCAGACTAGACTCAAACGCCAAAAGTCCCTTGTTCGAATCCGTCGATGATTATCTCGGCCTAAACCTTTTTTTTCCTCTCGCAAATGGGGGGTTGCATTTTTCAACTTGCTTGAAAGCATGGGACGGGACGCGACCTTTTTATTAATTTCTAGACAATAGCTTCAATAAGATATATATGTATGTTGTTATATTTTGAAGTTTAGCTATAGTAATTGAAATGCGGGCCGTGTTTATTTTTTTCGTACCGCAGCACAAATGTCGGTACACATCTCGCTCTGTGACCGTATAAGGAGGTAG